>JARFYF010000002.1:11979521-11993878 GCA_030265395.1 Rhina ancylostomus
ACACACACACACACACACACACACACACACACACACACACACACACACACACACACACACACACACACACACATTATCTTAAAGGAACCTCACTAATTGTAACCTAGTCTGTAACACTTATGTAATAACTTGGTTTTGTTTTTTAACTTTCAATTTACTTTCATTTTGATAAAGAGATTTCAGAGCAAGGTTAACTTATAGATGTAATGTTCAGTTAGAACTTCCAAGAGTGGGAGAAGTTCTGGTTTGGTGACTCAGAATGTCACAGGGCAATCCCAACTGTCATGGAGGCAATCCCAGATTACAGTTAAGGAACTGTTATGGTTCTTGCTGCTTGGGGTAAAAATAATGGCCAAATTGGCATGCTTTAGTTTTCAGAGTGTGGATGAATCTGCAAACTAAAGCATACCAATTGAGTCATAATGATAGGTGGAAGAGAGATCAGAACAGATTGAATGGTTTTGACTGGAGATAAGAAAATTTTTTTTAGGATGTCACCTGCTACTCCTAGTTTAAGCTGGACAGAACAGTCCTCACCTCCTTTTAATCTCAGTTTCCTAAAGTGACATTAAAGTTGAAAGTGATAGAAAATCTGAGGCATACAATTTTATCAAAACAGTGAGGAAACAAATGTGTTTGAGCCGCAGAGAGGGGGAAGGTTAGAGAGAACAAATGGAATGTATCCAATAGGATTGAGATCTATTGTCCAGATGACACAATTGCTTTTAGTGCCTTCTAAGATTGGGATCTGTCTGGAGGAGTATAAATAGAGGAAAATGTAAATTAGAGAGGGAGGGCTGGGGAGAATAAAGTCAAGTCAAACTCCCTCATTATCCTTCCTCTATTAAATCTGAGGCAGGTTTGATTCAGATTTCTGACATCCCACCTAACCCAATCCCATTGATATTAAGGGTTAAAATTACTTCTGCATTTCCCTTTGCCTCAATTTCATCAAAGTGCACCTATTCTGGAGAAACAGAAATTAAGCCTGGGGTCCTTCACGTCAGAAAGTCAGAGGGATAAATAATAAAGCAGAGATGGAAGTGGGTGGTTAAAATGTGACAACTGGTTGACCTGTACCAATGTTATGCTGCCATACCTGCTGCAGTTTTCATGGTGCTTGTCAGCAGATTTGTTGAGCAACTTTGTAGAGGCAAGAGGTGGTCAGCATATTTAAATATAGGTCCTATGTTGCAATAAAGGCTCCTGATTAAATTTGTACTGCATCCTGGGTTTCCCATGAGTTAGCAAGCTTGCCAGAAAAATTGTGTTGGTGTTGACCAGATGTTTATCTACATGTTTGACTTTCCATGTGAAGGCTTCTACACTTAATTGTGGGTTTTAAAAACAGGATTCTGGAAATACTTAGCAGGTACTCTGACAAAAGGTCATTGACTTGAAATATTAGCTCGGTTTCTCCCTCCACAAATACTGGAGGCAGAAACAGAGTTAGTATTTCAAGTTGATGAATATTTCCATCATCGTCAGTTTTTATTTTGGATTTCCAGCATCTGCATTTTTCTGCTTTTCAATCATTGTTGATAGTATTTGCTTATGGTATTCTACAGATAGTGGTTTAGTGATTTCAGTTGGCAAGAGAGAATTTCATTATGGGTCTGCCATTGCTGCAGTTTTCTGGACTGATGAAGAAGAGATAATGTTGGAAAAAGAGCAACACCAGCAAGAGCAAACTGAAGGAGCTGCAAGTGGCAGCACCATAGTCGCTTTCAAGGGCCTGTGCTCATACAAGGCCATAGCCACTTAATGTGATCCTTGATCATGAAGCATGGCTTTGCTTTGAAAGTCTCTAAATGGTGAGGCAGGTATTTGCCTGCAATCTCCTTATCCACACTAGTTTGAAAAATTGTTGCCTCATGATTTTTCTACTGTGCAAAATAAGTAGGATATTGATTTTAATATTTTGAGACTTAATGAGAATAATGCTTTTGCAATTAGTTTCGTATATCCATGTCACTGCTTCATTACTTCTCCATCTGAAATTCTCTTAACTTTGCTCTAGATGGCAATCTAATGCCATAAGAGGGCAGGCTATTTTATCGAGAAAAATAAAGGCACTTTACTTCCAGATCTGGCAAACAGGGCATTGTTAACCTGATTTGTGCTTTAATAATAGCAGATTGAATTGTGAAATCAGTACCCTGCAGAGCTCCCGATGCATAAAGTTGAGTGGTATGGTTACTCTATGCTCCTTGTAGATGTGGTTATCTGGCCACTTGTTGAGGGAGGCAACAGTGAGATCAGCAACTCACTGCCCAGAAAATTTAATTATTTCCCCTCAAGTTTCAATTCCATAATCTGTTGCTGATATACAAACTTTTTTAGTTGGTGCTGACAAGCAAATTACATTGTTGTCTCATATTTCAAATTTCATTTACTTTGATCCTGACTGTTACTTTGTTGATGATTGATTTTTAGAGTTGGCTAATGGTTGGAAAAACAGTAAGAAATTACTTTCAAGATTGCTGTTTAAATAAATGTATGGTTAGGAATTTTCCTGTAGATGCGATAGTATGAGAATTTTTTGTCTAAAAATTCAGTACCTCTTGTGTTTTAATCAAGTTAGTAACTGTGCATCTTTTTTCCTTCTGTCTGTATTTCCTCTACAGAGTTTGGAAATGTTATATGCAAAGCTAATGGCTGGATCTGATGGACTATCAGATGTAAATGTTCTTAAGAACGATGTGGAAAAGGACCTTTTCAAAGTGCATTCCTATCAGGCAGAATCGGTATGTTGACATCTTGAGACACTATATTGAGATTACAAGAGTTAATAATTTGTATAATATGTCACTATTTACAGTGGGACATTATTATAAAAGAAATTCCCAGGTGGTCTCCTGGAAACATTGGTAGCTTCTTGACAAGTATGCCATACAATAATGGCTTTTGATCATCCTGTTTTCATATAAAATCTTGTAAAATGTGGCATGATAAAATTACAATGCTCTTGGTGAATGTTCTGCATTATAGCTAAGCAATTGCATCTCATTGTGGTGAAAAAGTGCAGCTGCTCATGCAGCAATCAGTTCATAGTGGAGCCTTCACTAGCACCGTCTGCCAGAGAGGTGAGGTATGCTAGGCTAGGCTAGGCTAGATTTTAGGCTGGACGAGAGAGCTTGGAGAATTTTCCTTTGTTCATGTCATCTTGTTGGTGACAAACCTTTAGCCAATAAAGGAAGCTTGAGACAAAATGACTGAATACCTGAACTTGGTACAAAGGCTATTGGAAGCATAATTTCAGTTGGAAGCAACAAATAAGAACAAAAAACTATGTATCTTTGAAATTCGTAAGCATTTAATTTTATAAAGAGGCCTTGCACCCGTTTTTACCAAAGTGCTTGATAATCGACTTCCAGATGCATTTAAACCCATTGTTGCACCACATGCAAATATTAATATTACTCCTGCCGACCTTGGGAAAAGCTACAGATATCTCTTTTGGACTCCTGTCATTTTTGATGAGCTTCTAAAACAGATTCCACAATAGCACCCCAGTTTGTAGCTGTAGTGAGATGAAATCTTAATAGAGAAAATATGACTAATGTATGCATGAAATTCAAACCATTTGCAAGACTTCTTAATATTATGTGGATATGTCTCTAGCTTGTAGAGCAGCTTACTTGCAGCTACTAGAAATAAGATGGATGAAATGTACAGAGTTAGCTGAATTGGTATCCAAGAAACTTACTGCCTCCAGAGTGAAAGAAATAATACAATGTCTTCCTCCCTTCACTGGTTGGACTCACCATGGTGTTATTTAATGATTTATGCTGCTATATTGATATTGATATGCTGCTGATTATCATTACTATTATTATAATGGTTCATTTGCACACTGCCTCTTATTTTTTTTATATACCTTATATTTGTGTAAGTATGTTTGTTTTATTTTATAGTCATAATTGCTCTTATCAATTTACTGTTCTGGTTTTTATTAGGCAAGGGAGTGCCATCGTAATTTCGTTGTGTTGTTGTCTTGCAACAGTACAATGACAAATAAAGAAATCTGAAATCTTCTTAAAAGAAAAAAAAATCACACTCTGTAGTACTTATCATGTTCGTATTAAACTAAAGGTCGATTTAAATGGCAAATGGTGGTAGTACTCAGCAGGTCAGGCGGTATCTGTGGAGATGGAAACAGACCTCTGATTCAGGTCAATGATTCTTTTAATCAAATTGGGAAAAAGTTAGCAAACAGGCACATTTAAACTTACAGAGGTGGAAGAGGGATGGAGAGAACAAAGCAAATGTCTGTGATAGGGTGGAGACCGAGCGAAGGTGGATGGCACAAACTGGTGATAATGAGGGGAGCATGCTGTTTCTAGAAGAAAATTGGCATTGAATTCAATTCCCAGAAGGGGTATTCCAAAGAAAGATAGTTAATCTAAAATGTTAACTCTATTTCTCTTTCCATAGATGCTGCCAGACTTCTTTGTTTCTAACATAGTTTGTTTCTGTTTCTTACTTAAGGCATCTGCAGTTTTTTTGCATTCCTGAAAGGTTAATTTACATTAAAATATATTTCTTCTCAGTCAGGACTTATATTTAACTTACATAAACTGTCGCATCCTCTAGCAGACTTCTTGCTATTGATGTGTAACCATTTCCATTTATTGTTTCTTGATTGCTAATCAGAACGATGTTGACTTGCCTGCAGTCAATCAGCAATTTGGCCTCTTTTCCACTTACGCTAAGTGCTAACTTGTGCCATGAACCATCAAAAAGTACATCCACTTCGGTGAATGTTCGAAACACAACAGTGTTATATGGAATTTTATAGAAAAAGTCCAGTGTTCTTGAGTCACCAAAAAAACGAATGCCAACTTGCTCTCTTCCCTCAATGTCACTGACCTCCCATAAATTCCACACACTTTGTGCAGTGTCTCCCAACATCCTGAATGTAGCAATGATGGAATATTCAGGAGGAACTCCATCTGGATGCACAGCCCTAAAGTAAACATTTAGGAAACATCACTTATGCCATTATTTTAGAGAGCATCAAAACAATAACATTGTTACTAGGTTGACATATTCAGGGGATATCCATGCTGACATAATTATATAATCTATCACAGAATGCACCCAGAATTTATTAAATAAATTAAAGCCTAGAAATAATTAAGTATTTAGCAAGCTAAACTGAAGTCACTTGAAAGTTAAGGCACTACAAAGTATCTATATTTTTGAACATTAAGCAGACATTATTGTAACTAAAGATCTTCAACTAGTTGCAGCTTCTAGATGCAACTAGTTTCCATCTCACTGATAATTCGAACTAAAGAATCAATCTATTAATATTTGTCATTCATTCATGCCTCTCAGTTCTTGATTCTCCCAAGAAAGAAAAGCATTGCCTTTATAATCACTTATTATAGCTGCATGCTTTCAACATCTATGTACAAAGCCTTCTGTACTGTGGCATTCTTTAAGCATCTACCTCGTCAAGCTCCCTCAGAATACTAAATGTTTCAATAACCTTATTTCTCATTCTTCTAAACCTCAATGAGTTTCAATCCAACTTGTTTAACCTTTCCTCATAAAATAACCTCTTTACTCCAGGAATCAATCAGGTCAATGTTCTCTGAAATACCTTAAGTACAAGTATATCCCTCCTTACAATAAGTCCAAAACTGTACATAGTACTCCAGGTGTGATCTCACCAATGGCCTGCAAAGTTATGGCAAGACTTCCTTCATTTCATGTTCCATCCCTTTGCATTAAAGCCCAGCAATCCACTTGCCTTCAAAATCATTTGCTGTAGCCACATGCTAACATTTCGCTTTTGTTTCAAGGACAACCAGATTCTTCTGTACCACAGCATTCTGTGGTGTCTCTCCATTTAAACAATATTCTGCTTTTCCATTCTTCCCACCAGAGGTAACTTCACATTACCCTGCATTATACATTATCTGCTAAATTTCTGCCCACTCCCTTAACCACCTTTGTCCTTCCCACAACTTTTTTTTACACCAATCCATGTATCATCAGCAAACTTCACTACTGTACACATGGTCCTTTCACTTAGGTCATTAAAATAGAAGATGCAAACAGCTGAGGCTCTGGCACTGCTCTGTGTTGCATTCCACCAATTATAGCTTCCCAACAAGAAAATGACTCATTCATCCCAACTCTCTTTTCTGTTAACTGCAAATTCTCTATTCATGCTATTAATATATTACCACCAAGGCTCTTATATTGTGTACTAAGCTTTCATGTGGCACTTTATCAACTACCTTCTTTAAAATTCCAATACACTACATCTACTGCTTCCCCTTTATCAACCCTCCTCAAAGTCTACTAAATTTATCAAACATGATTTCCCTTTCATAGAACCATGTTGACCTTGCTTGATTGTTTTATGTAACTATTCCACTCCTACCTCCTACTAAATCCGAGCATTTTCCAATGGACAGATGTCAGGTGAACTGGTCTGTAGGTTTCTGTAGCCTTCTGTTTCTCTCCTTTCTCAGACAGTGGGGATATATCTGTGGTTTTTCAATCCATTGGGATTTCAACACAGGTTAAAAAGACAGGCTGGCTGTTGCCAAGTATGCCATAACATCTCCTTTTGGAACAAAGCTATTAGTCTTGCCATTTTACAGTTCTCTGGCACCTCTCCTGTATTGAAGGAGGACTGGAAGATGATGGCAACTCTCCTGCAATTGCACTGCCAACTCACTCATCAACCTAGGATGAATCCCACTGGGACCAGTGAGCGCAGTTGAGCACAACCAGCCTTTCCTCGCGCCTATCAATTTCCATCCCAACAATTATCTCTATTGCCTCTCCTTCTACTAAAATTTTGCCCACATCCTCTTTCTTGGTAAAGTCCAATGCACTCCTTTCACTACCTGCTTGTTGTTTACATGCCTATTGAAGATCTTTGGGTTCACTTTCTACATTAACTGTCATTCACTTCTTATACTCTCACTTTGCCCGTTATATTTTTCTTTTCTCAGCTTAATATTTTTAACCTGGTTTTCACTTGAGTTATTCATCTAAAGTGCCTCACACACCTACTCTTTGTGTTTTGTTGTAATCTCCAGCTCTTTTTCCCATCCTGGAAGCTCTGGCTTTGATGCCTGTACCTTTCTACTTATTCAATTTTTTTTGTTTCCACCTTATCCTAACTAGTTCACTGTTCATTTCATTGAAGTTTGCCTTCCTCCAAATAAAAATGTCTTCTTTAGATTTCCCCACTGATACTCTCCATTTGTAATCTAAACCTTATCCTTCTTTTCCTCTCTCTCTCTTTCTCTCTCACACACATTTAGAGGCATGCAGAATACCCTCAATAGATGAAAACTTCCTTTTGCTTCTTAACTCTAACCTTCTCAAGGACATCCACTCTCTCCAGCATATAATTTCTTTCTTAATCAGAACTGCCACCCCACTTCTTTCTTTTATCTTCCAGCTCAATTCTACACACCCTGTATCTAGGATGTTAAGTATCTAGTCCTGCCTTGAGCCATAATTTAATATTTACCACTACATCACAATCCCAGACAACCACTTCTGCTCAATGACCACACTTCGTACACTCGGACAGAAGCTTTCTTTGCATTCCTCTGCCCTGAGGAGATTCAGCCTATCAAGTATATATTAGCTATTAAATATCACCCAATGTGATTTGAACAAAGGACATAGAGACAGTTATTAATACCATACCCTGTTTCCTTTCTCAGATACACTGTAGGGGTAAGACGGAAAGCTGAGCTGAAGGGATGAGATCCTTCTACCTCTGTTACACCTCCTGACAGTGGTATTTGGAATTCCTTGAGAAAATCAATTTCTGGGTAGCAAATGAAAAAACATTCTTGACCAAAATATTTCTTGATTGACAAGTCTATTTCTTAACAATACAATTATTGTTTTTAGTATTTTAGAATAATAATCATTCCAATTATTTTAGCCAAGGAAATGTCAGTAACAACATTGATAAACTTACAGGAATAGAGTTGAGTTTACTGGCTTGCTAATAACTCTTAAGCTGAATGTGCGTGACATAAATCATATACCTTAGTTATATCACAATGGTTTCAGGTGTGAAACTCTTAAAAAGATGCCAGTGTGGTAAAGGTTTTATTTCCATGTTGCATCTTGAACATGCTGAAGATGACCCAAGTTGCAATGAAAAAGTTTCAGGAATGGTGGAAAATTGGGAGTGAAACAGGGAGGAAAGGAACTTGGATTTAAACTTACTGGGAGCAGAAATAAGAAATAGATTGCAGACAGAGGAAAGTGGCATGGACTCAATATTTCCAAAAATGTTAAACAGAAGAAATAAAGAGAATCAAGAATGAGAGGTACAAGGAATTCAATTTAAAATCTTATAAAAAATGAAGAACTGATACTATCATTGGTCAGTCAAATAATCAATATCTTCTACCAGACAGATGTTGCCCAATACAATTCTCTCACAAACTAGTTTGATGTATTTTTTGCCCAGCCACCCTAATTTTAAGGGTTTATTAGCAAAACTTCATCATTATGGTTAATTATCACATCAATGATGTCTCAGAGTACCTATTTGTATTAGTAAATAGTGAGATAGTTGTATAAATATAAAAATGTATTTAACGCTGAATATTTATCAGGTTTAAGACTTCAGAGCTTTGTCATACCTGGAGAGTCTACAATTTGTTGAATTGGTGGTCCTTGTAGAGGTTTACTTAAACTTCCTTCATTCTGCCATGAGGTGGCTGTGGTTGGAGACCAGGTGGCTGCAGTCATTAAAACCACTGGAGATGTATTTGCTGCATTTTCCGGAGCAGCTTCTGTTGACGATATCTTACTCCCTTGAGGTGAGAGTGCATTGCTTTTCTGTGATACACCTTCCATTTTCTGCAAAGAAGCTGCATTCTGATGTTGGGTGAGAAGATGCCTTTCAGATATATTCTCAAGTGAAAGAAGATCTGAAGAGTCAGACTTAATGGCAAATTCAAAATAAGTAGATGGAATCTTAGTAGGCAGAGAAATATTTGGCAAAGGCCCCACTGCTGTGCCAATGACATATGGAGTGTTAGTGGAGTTAGTACTGTATATAATCATTAACCTTTCACTCTCAGCTGAGGTAAGATGGGGTAACACTTCACTGTTTGTAACCGTTGATGGCTCTATCAAAGTAGGTGGGGATGAAGCTTGTATTCTAGTGACAGTAGCTGTGTCTGTTGAGGTAGATGGGAAAGTCAATTCCCTCTGTGTGACAGTGCCTGGATCTGTTGAGATAGGCAGGGATAGTACTTCACTCTGTGTGACCATGGATGGATTGGTTGAGGTATATTTAAAGATACTATCATCTGTCAGAGTAGAATATTGAACTGCTGAACTGGGCCACATTGGCATTTCATTCTGGGTAGGAATAGGAGATGGAACTGTCAAGGTAGTCTGCAATTTTTCACCAGTTACAAGTGTGGTAGTTGATGCTGTTGGAGTAGTGAATGACAACATTTCATCATTGAACCGAGTATCAAATAAATCTGTAGAAGCAGGTTGCTGTGAAATTTGGCTTTCAGTGGAAGTAGGAGATGGCTGTGTTGATGTGGACATTGTCAGGATTTCACTAGCTGTAACAGTAATACCTGGAGCTCTGGAAACAGACTGTGCTACAATTTCACTACCCCTTAAAACTGCAGACAGATTTCTAGAGGTGGAAATCGATACCTCAAAATTGTCTGCAGATTCTTCATAAGGTAATGATTCACCGTGCCCTGCAAATAAAATAAGTTATAAAAAATAAGCACAATTCAAAGTAGTGAATACATTCTACTGTTATTTTGAATAAAATAAATATGTATCCTGGAGGACAAAGACAGTCTTTAGACATGTTTGAGCACCCAGTTCAAGTAATGCCATTAAATAAAAAAATTAGATTAGAAGGTGATCTTCAATGTAAATTTTTAGAACTTAACATGAAATATGTGGGAAAATACTAATGAAGGGGATGTGCTATGATTTTCAGTTGAGGGTAATCTTCAAACAATGCTGCACATTTAGATTGCATTAGTATTTAAAGCAATAAATTTAAGTGAGAGAGACAGAGCATCATGTTCTTGTCACTACTGTGAAATTTATAAGTAAACCTGATGAGGTTACAATCCTCTGGTGACATATTACATGAATTACAGTCAGCTGATGACATCTTGCAGAAAAAAGTTCAAACAGACTTTTGTTTTCATTGCATGTCATTAGTTGAAATTGTCTTGTGATGTCAGTTGTTTTATTTATACTTCTACTGATATTTCACTAAGATTAGCATTAAGAACATTCCCTGCACCTTCAGCAAATTGACAAATTCATCTTGGGTGGTAGTGCAAAACAGATGATTGGAAGTTGGAAGCCTATTTAATTTTCTATCCAAATTTCTTCTGAAGTCAAAGAAAAAAAAAGTTTAAAAAAGTCTGATGATTTATTGGCACTCTTTATGCTGTGCAGTCCAAGACAAATTTTTACTCAAATACTTCAAACATTTCTCAGACACTGGGCATAAGATATACAGTGAGACAATACGATAACCATGTGAAATCACTGCAATTATTGTTTACATCGGTTAATGGGGATAAAATTCAATGAAAAGGAAAACTGGGCAGGCTGTATAATGGACAACTGATCTGATGCCAGTCCATTTTTTGTCCTCGCAGAAGTTACATTTTACTCCAGTGTACCTTTTTTGTGAAAAAGTTGTTCACTAAACTCACAATCTATCACAATCCTTTGTCGAACCAAATCAAATTATTTAACTAATTTAAACAATGTAGCTGTAGTGGAGCCCAAAACTGTTCTTCGTTAATGGGAAATTCTATTGCTATTCAGCAAAACTACCCTTTTAGTAACTATAAATGGCAATCCCATAATTATACCATTTCATCTGTACTGCCTCACAATCTTCCACACTGCGCCTTCTCTATAATGCTAACTGTAAAACTATATTCTGCATTTATTATTGCTCTTCCCTCTGTGCTGCCTCAATGTATTTATATTTTGAAATGATCTGTATGCATGGCATGTAAAACAAAGTTTTTTAACTGTATCTTGGTACATGTGCAATAATAAACCAGTTGCCAGTCACTGTTATTTGTTTTTGTTAGTCAATCCATTACAAAAGAGGTTTTAATCTTTAAATTTCGTCCAACTGGTTTAACAAAATATCTTTTCACACAGATTTACTCCAATAGTACCAAATCAGATACCATAAATATCATAAGTGATATATTATATATCCACGTGGCTGTGATAAGGCCCTTAGTGGATCTCTGTTGGAAAAAGGGATTAATCAGATAGATACCTTCACTGTTTAACTATCTTATATCGGTTTAACCTTAAATAGTTCCTTCAGGCCTGAAAGTAATTTACTCATCCTAATATGGCTTGTCTGGTGCATGTGATGAATTTCACAAGTAGTTCAAGGATTTTAGGAATTTATATTCTCACACAAAGTCTTTCAAACTGCATCTGAAACTCAAACTACAAGCACAGAATTGCGAGCAAGGATATCTGGCACTGGTCAGCAGAAAAGGTTGAGGTATAAAATGGGATTGTACCTCCCTGCAAAATTTCTAGGCTACATGTTAGATAGCCATCATGCTTCCATTCATTGTTGTATCTAATAACTTAGACAAATTTCATAGCTCGAAGTCCAAATGAAAATGATCTTTTTCTCCATTCCAAAAACTTTCCTGACCTTTACAACATTGAAAACAATATAAGTGGAGGACGCGAAATCCAATCCATCTGACTGAATAGTTTGGAACTTAATATCTAGTAAAATAGTGAGATTTAAAGACCTGAGGACATAATTCTGACTTTGAGTGATAGTGTTCAATAGCCAACATCAGATTAGTCACTTCTTGGATATTTGCTCTTATTTCCATTTCTATTGATTCCATTAAAAATAAAATTGGGGAAAACTCATTATTTCCCATTTCGTGCAAAATTAACCCTCCACTTCTTAATCTAATAGATAAAGTCCCTTGTTTTTACATTAGGGTAAGTGTTCAACAATGCAATTTGTGCCATTCTTGTGCCATAAGTCAAGCACTCTTTTTTGTATTGAAGCAAAGAAACACTGGGAAAATCCAGTAAAAATAGTTGTGTTTGGATCAATTAACATTTAAAAATATAGAAAATCTAAAATTCGACCTTTAACTTGTCTCCATCTCCTGTTTTAATGGGCTGTGGAGAATGGAGCAACAAACACAGTTGTGGAGCCAGCGATTTTTCAGATTTTTATTGATTTACAGGATTCAAGTGGCAAGGCCACTTTTATTGCCCTTCCTTATTGCTCTGGAGAAGGTGATGGTATGCTGCCTCATTGAACCACTGCAGTCTCTCTATTAATATCTCCCAAAATGTGCTGTTTGGTCAAGACTACCATGATGTCGACGGCTGCTATGAAATAATGGCTGGATATTTCCGAATCAGGATCATTCCTGACTTGGAGGAGAACTTGCAGGTTATAAGATTCCCATGTACTTGCTGCTCATTCTCATAAGGGTCGGAGTTCTGGGAAGTGGTTTCAGAAAAGTCCTGGTGAGTAACTGCAGTATTTTCAGAAGCCACACACTGCAGGCAAGGTGTGCTGCTCGTGGGGGAAGTGAATGCTTGGAGGAATGAATGGAATCTCAGTCAAGTGAACTGCTTTGATCTAGAGAGCGTCAAGGTTTGAGTCTTGGGAAGCTGCCTTCATCCAGGTTAACAGAGTATTCTCTCGACTTCTGCCTTGTATATTGTGGGAAGGCTTTAGTGAAATCAGGTGATTACCCCGTCACAGCCTCTGCCTTTCTTGTGAGGCCGAAATATGTTGTGGCTGGCCCAGTTACTGTTCTGATCAATGCTGAACTGCAGAATTTTGATGCTGGGTATCTGAAATGGTAATGTTTCCCCCAACCATCTCCCCACCCTTTCCCAGAGCCCCCAATCTCATTCACTGTCAGTGGGCTGCAAACTCCTCAACTACCAACTCTTTCAATCTTCCGTCCTCCTCACTACCCACTTCTCCTCCCCACCAAAACCTCCCTTCTCCACAACTAACTCTTCCGCTCATGCCTCCAAAGGCTATTTTCCCCCTCTACTCCCCTGCTGTGATTTGGCCTCTCAATCTGGCCGGTTGCAGCCAGGAAACTGAGACAAACAAAAATGTTGATCAGGTCCTGCTGTTAAAATTGGCAGAACCTGAGAAAAACAAATTTTCTGAGTTTTCCAACAGCTTCCCCATCCCAGCCAAGTCAATATTGGGGCCACTATTTCAAAGAAAAACTGCTTGTTCATTCTGTGAAATACTCTTACATTTCCTCATCAAATTAAGTAAATCCTGAGCTACCAAAGATTGATGATAAGTTGTAATTTACAGCAATTCATTACCTGTACTATTTAAGTGCTGCTTGTAACCAAGTTCAACTCTTGCTCGGCCAAAACTTTGCCAGATAGTGGTTGAACTTGTCCGATTTCTTACTCGTAGGCACAACTATTGTGCAACAGGAGCTTAATAACTTACTTGCCTTTAATGCTACAGATATAATTCAGATGTACACAAAGCTATTGAAATTATCTATACATGTGTACTTCCACAGAAAGGTAATAAATCTTTCTCAATAGATTCTGAATGAATATTTTTGATAGGTACATTCCATTGATAATATCAGTTACTGGATGACATTTTTTCTTAAGCAAGCTTTGAGAGAATATTTGCACTCTGTGTCCAAAATTATTTTAAGTTTGAGCCACATTTGCATTGCTTGGCTCCTATATGACTGGAAATGTCTTCCTTTGCACATACTTGGATACACACAAGGCCACAGAACACTTCCAGCAGTTGAAAATGTAAATGTTTGAGTGCAGTTATAAGAGGAACTCTGCAAACATGTAAACTACAATTTTACATTGCAAAGTCTAAATTGCTTCAAAATTCAAGGAACTTCAAATAACTTGGGTTGTAACTGCAAAAGAATTGATTATTTTAAATGTAACAGACTGAGGAATAGTGGACTTCTAGTACTGTGACATTTCAGTTTTAAAGCTGTAATATCACTTTGAGTTCTACACAAGAGATTAATTTCAATCTACCCAAGGGATTAATTTCAATAGGTACATAAAATTCTCTCGGAAAGAATTTTATCTGTGGTCTAATTTGGCCCATTCAATTTTATAGAAACTTAATTCCAATCTGGCCTGTATAATTGAGTTTAGAGGCTATGTTCCTGTTTCAATCGATGTGCTTCCTGAGTGGGGAGAACCACTGCTCTTCCAACTATTCAATAATTCCAAGTTGAGTGCATCTAAGCCAAATTTCATTGGAAGGTGTCTGTGACATAGATAACTACCTTATCATTTTCAGAAAT
>JARFYF010000002.1:12032546-12044566 GCA_030265395.1 Rhina ancylostomus
GGAAGGTGGGATATAGGCGGGAGGTAGTGGGCAGGTCGTGAGGGTGGAAGAGGGGAAAGAGACGGGGCGAGGGGGTTGGATGCAAGGGGGCAATGATGTGGAGCAGTCCTACTGGGTTACCATCGACAGACTCTCATTGGGTGATGAAGAGGTATGTTGTACAATTGAAGAGAAGAATGACAGTTAATTCAAGACAGTCTTTATTGATTGAGAAAGCCATGATAAGTACTTGTGACACAAAAAGTTCTGCAGATGCTGGAATCTGGAGCAATGCACAAGAAATGCTGGAGGAACTGAGCAGGTCAGGCAGCATCCATGGGGGAAAATAAACAGTCGACGTTTCGGGCCGAGACCCTTCATCAGGACTGGAAAGGAAGAGGGCAGAAGCCAGAATAAGTTGGAAGAGGGGAAGGAGCACACGCAGGCAGGGGAGAGGTGAGTTTAGGTGATAGGTGAGTCCAAGTGAGAAGGGGAAGGTTGGTGGGTGAGGCAGGGGGAGAAGATGTAATAAGCTGAGAGGTGATAAGTAGAAGAGGCAAAGGGCTGAAGTAGCAGTAATCTGGTAGGAGGGCAGTGGACTATGGAATCAAGGATGGGGGAGGGGAGGAGGAGGAGAGATGGCCAGGTCATCAACCTGGATCTTTCCCTTTCTGTATTTCTCTCTCCCTATTTCAGGGGATAGACTAACCACCAACATCCACCACAGGCACACAAACTCCCACAGTTACCTTAATTTTACTTTTTTTCTAGCTTGCTCTTTGTAAGGAATCCATTACATTCTCTCAATTCCTCCATCTCCATTGCATTTGCTCCAGTGATAAGACATTCTGCGCAAGTGCCTCTGAAATGTCTTCCTTCTTCCTTAACTGTGGTTCCCTCTGTCATAGTGGACAGAGCCCTTGACTGCATCTCATCTATTTCCTGCACTTCTGCTCTCATCCCTCTCCTGGACAGAGCAAGAATAGAGCTACCCTGGTCCTCGCCTTCCAACCCCCAGCCTCTGCATTCAATAGATTATCCTTCACAACTTCCACCAGTTTTGACAAGTTTCCACCACAGAACACTTACTCCCCCTTCCTTTGCCACTCCCTGGTCTGCTCTTCCATCCCTGCCTACTACTCTTCATTATACGGCACTTTCCCTTTCACCTCTGCCCTTCCCACCATTCGTGGCCCCAAACAGTCTTTCCAGGTAATGCAGTGATTGACTTGCACTTCTTCCAACCTACTGTACTGCATTAAGTGTTCACAACATGGCCTCCTCTACACTGGAGAAAGCAAACTCAGGCCAGGTGATTGATTTGCAGAGCACCTGCACTTAGTCCACAGGAGTGTTCCAGTACATGAGACTAAACATCACCTAGACTTCACAATGTTACAATACATCCCACAGAGAGAGGAGCATCGCTGCCCATTTAATGGCTACATTATTTCACCTTATTACAGACATTCCTTTGTTCCAACCATCACCCACTTTCTTTGATGTGTAGACTAACTTGCTTTCTCTGTTTCTCAGTTTTGATGATGGGTCTTTGACCTGAAATATTAACTGTTTCTCTTTCCACAGTTGCTGCCTGACCTGCTGAGCTTTTCCCCTGTATTTTCTGTTTTTATTTCAGGTTTCCAGCATCTGCAGCATTTTTTTCTCTCTTCCCAGGAGAGGAAAATAGTTCAGAGTTGCTGGGAAGCCAAGATGCAAGACAGGATGAGAGTGGAGTAATAAAGATCAGGAAGCTGAAGAAGAAACCAAAAGAAAAAAAGTGATATTGTTGGGCTCATAACGTGACAAAGACACTGTCTAATGGCAATTAATCTAGTAGTTAACAAGCTTATGTTAAGTTTAATGTTACATTTGATGTTTAAATCTATGCCATACATTATATTTATGATTATGCATTGTAAAGTAAACTACAGAACAGAATGCAAGGTTAGAATGTGCAGAGCTTATTTGGAGAAGAGATTTATGGGAATTAGCTGTCCCTGGAATGGATACTGCATTCATGCTAAGCTTAGCTTACAAGGTAGAATCTGTAATTGAGAGCAATAAAAAAAACAGCAAATACCTCAATTAATGAACATGATTCCGAATTTTCAGTACAACACCATGACTCTTTGGGCATACATCTTTGATTTACAAATCTAATTTTTATGAAAAAAAATGGTCCACCACCTGTGGGAATCCACTGTACCAAAATAAGCACAATTTATTTCACCTAAATTTATGAAATTTCACTCAGCAAAATGTATGCAGGAGAACAATCTTTTTTGTAAATTGAAAGATGGCTATAAGTAAATTTAAGTATCTGTAAATAATTGTTTAGCTCACATGAATATTTAAAAACTGCAGCTGCTGGAAATCTGAATGCAATAGAGAACATTGGGAACACTCAGTAGGTCTGGCAGCATCTGTGGAAAGAGAAACAGTTGATGTTTCTGAACCCAAAAAAAGTTAACTTTGTTACTCTTTTCACAGATGCTGCCTCACATGCTGAGTGTTTCCAGCATCTTCTGTTTATATTTAGTTACATAATTTTACACATGTATAGTAAAACTCTGATAATTCCATTGTTTAGAAACCTTGATGGTTTGGTATCTGAATCACTGGATGCTGATTCCCAAGCTTCCTTTTAACACTCCAGGGCTCTGGGTCCGGCACTCATTTTAAGACACCAGGGCTCCCAGTTCCCGTGTGGCCTTGAAACATACTTGGTTCCGTTTCCCATGCTCCATTTAAACTCAGCTGGTTCACTAGAAAGTTTATTATTCTATTGTGTAGTATCTAATAAAATTAATTAAAAGTATGTTGGGATATTAATAAGATTAACATCCAATAGTCTGGAAAATTTGCCAGTCCAGCATCACTGATGTCTCAGCTGTGCCAAATTAATGGAGTTTTCCTGTGGGTAGTTATCTGCTGACATGGTTTATGTGGATTAGTAGCCTTTTTTTAAAGAATTGTACTAATTATGAAAGTGAGAAGCTTTACGAATTGCTATATTATGTGGTATGACCTTTGTTATGTTGATGGACCAGCCAGTATTGTTAGTTGAAGATTGACTATCTTCAAAAGAAGACGTTTTGTTGGTAGCTCTACCCATTACTTAGTGATCAACAACACAAATGAGTCTACAACTATTGTCTGTACCTTTTGATTGCTTCGAGCTTGCATTTACCTTTCACAAACTCTGAACACCTAATGTGTTTCATGATCAATGAAGAATACTTTGAGAATAGTCACTACTCTAATGTAGGAAACGTGGCAGCCAATTTACATCAAGCTCCTACAAGCAACATGTCACAATCACTCCATAATAAGTGATAGTGACATTGGCTGAGAATAAATATTGGCCAGGATCCTGAGAATAATTCTCACTCTACCATGGGATCCATTGTCCAGTTGAAAGAGCAGACTGGAGCAGAGGTTAAATTCTTATTCAAAATGAGGTTACTTGATAGTGTAATGTACTGCACTGGAGTGCTGGCTTAGATCTGTGTGTTTAAATTACAAGGATTGCTGATGCTCTACTCCGAGAGAGTGATATTGGATCCTAATAACATGAGTCCACTGATGCTCTTCAGGGAAAACAGTATTTTTGACATAGAGGGGAAAGGGAAAAATCATGCCTGTTCAAAACTAAACCATCCTATTAAAGGAGAGAGACTTGGATATGTGTGGCATTTTAGCAGATCACATGCAAGGCAAATGGTTTCTCATCAGATGAGGTGATAAGATTGCAGATTCATGTTAACCCAGTGTTTATAAATCAGCTTGGTACTTGTCAGGTAGTGTTGGCTTTCTTTTCTACACCTAATTCTGCATGTGCATACAGCAGGCTCAACTTGGTAAAGATCTTGGCCCCTGTTGGTTTAGTGTACTGATTCTGCAATGTAAGCAATGAGTGTCACCCATCATCTACAGCTGAGTTGAGGCTAGACCATAATCCATGCAGAATTGGACTGTTTTGTCTGCTTTGCGTACCTCAACAATGGTCAATTGCTCTGTCCAATACACCATATCACTCAACTTATTAGCACTTACGATACCAAGCTTGTAGTAAATTGGGTTGGCGTTTGGCTTAATGCATTGTTTGGCCTTCATGCCCCTTAATGCTGATATATGAATCTTTGAATAGATTGTCATATTGCCATAAAAGGTTATCTCGTGTAATTATAAAATGTTCACACTAGATAGATTCTTCCAAAATACTTTCCTAATTGGTCTATTTGCACGGTTGGTTCCTATGATTGGGTTCTTCAATATACAAGATCTCAGATCCATTCTTGTGACACATGGTCTTCCCAAAGAGCCTGTATTGTAAGACAGTCTGGAAGTTCAATCATTTAAATTTGAACAATTTGTGAGACAACATGGGATCAAGAATCATTTCACATCTTCTTATCATCCATCTTCAGAAAGAACACTCGAGAGACTGGCATAAACGATGAAAGAGGCACTCATCAAACAATTCATGCAAGGCCATTCAGGATCACTAACCCAATGCAACTGCACTGTGTAATGAATTGACCTCTATGATTGGTGTGCAAGACAAGTTTCTCACTATACCTCGGTACAAGTGACAATAATAAGCAATACCATGAAGCACCGAACTCACACATTTTCTTTGCAGCTTCAGATCAAAGTCTTATTCCATTACATGATACACTCCTGCAGAAATTCTGATGTACAGATGACTCAGGGTGCAATGGAGTTGGGTTTAGCTGAATCTAAAAAGGTGGGGAAAAGGCAGCTAAAACAAAGCAAACAGTACAACACATTCTATAAGGCAAGGAGATTCAGTTTGCATGGTAAGGTTTGCGACCACTAAACAAGTCAAGGTGTGAAAACTGGAAATTAGAGAGAGACTGTGAAGAACTATCTTCTGAATAGGTAAGAGATTCAGGAAGACTCACACAGATCACTTGGTAGTACAAGATAGTCAAGAGAATAGTTTACTTCTGAAGTGAGCTCTACAATTATTGATGAAGAGTTGACACAAAACATGACTAAAAAGAGTCAAGAAGCATTGCCTTTAATGAGTTCTGCAGTTTCAACATCTGTTGAGCCTCCCAGATCAACATAAGCAACCAGTTCAAAACTCAATTGTTCAGTTAAACCAGTAGGTTTGCATGCGTTATTAAACTAGTTTTATTTTATTCTGAAGTTGCAGAGTAGTGGAGTATGTGTAAATAAATGTGAGATCGCTGCATTGTGTATTTGATTGTATGAATTTATTTTGCAAAAATGGGCAAAATGCAAAGAAACTCAAATAAACCAGATGCACCATTTACAGCTCTCCAAATTTCCTGTGTATTACTCTGAACGTTATTCCACTAAAGACAAGGAACCCGCAGGGACATATATATTACACTGAAGAAATAAAATCAGCAGGTAACGCCTAAGAGGCTGAGCTGCACAATCACAGCCCCAACATTAACTCTATGTTGCATACTGCCTTCTCTATATAGATCTGAGCAGAAGAGGTTGGTTGGCGAAGTGGAGTTATTAGTTGTACACATGCTATGACCAATATAGAGCACAAGGTGATTTACACCACAGACGTATAAACTTGCATGGGATGTCATTTCACACCAAATGCATCTCCAAAAAAAAAATTGCAATTTTAAAGCCTGACGCTCACAGTTTCAAATTTTTCCTCCCTGGGCTGGAAAGTTTGAGCACCATTGGAGGAACATACATTTCCTCATTTAAACTGTCCTTACATTACTGTTGGAAATTTATGGAAGATGAATGTACTTAGAAACAAAAGCCTGAAGCTCACATGGATGTTGTCAGCAAACCTGTGTATACAATCAGCTAATGGCACAATGGTCCAATTCACCCAATTTGTAACCCAAGGAGTTCTTATCTTCACCACGAACCAATGAGATTTTTTTTATAAACACACCAAAAGTAGAATGAAGATAACAAAGCACTTAATGTGCACAGCAAATTCTATCAGAAATTGAGTAATAACAAATTATTACTACCAAACTGCTTATAAATTCTTAAAATTAGCTGTTCAGTTAATTCCAGGATGTTGCTGAAGGTCAAAATTCCTCATTGTCACCATGACGTAAGTGTAATAAGAACTTAATTGTATCTTTCTGTTATTTGTTGACCAATGGTAAAATCAAGATTAATTCTGAAAATCCCAGTGGTCATGATGATCTTGCTTGGCAACTATCCAAGTAATGTAATTTGTCATTTTAAAGACAGCCTGGAATCAGTTCTGCTTTTTAAAAAAATTGTTACCTATATTGTCCATGAACGAACACCACTGTGTGGCCAGGGCCACACTGGATCCACCACATGTTAAGCTTCATCAGTTACCTCATCATAGTCCCAATTATAATGCATTTATTGACCCGGACTGTTTAGTCCCTTTCTGAACTGACCTTCTCACAAGCAGTGATAAGTTACTTGCAGCAATTTGGCCTTTGACAACTGAGAGGGCTTGAGTGCAATGGCTCATGGAGCCTAGTTTATGATCCTAAAATAATCAGTGTTGTCCCTGGCACGACATCAATATGTCTCAACAAACTGACCGAGTTTTTGGTTGGAAAGCTAAATATCGCTATATATGGACCTATACCATTAGCTGTCATTTCACCAATATTATGATTCCATGGCCCTGCAAATTAAGGCCACTAGTAAGTTCAATTATATGTGTCCATTGTGGTTCTGGATCACAATCCAAATATTTAATCTTGCTGATTCCTTTTGGCACTAAAGGGGCAAAGCTGCATTTTCAGACAAGAGTAGAATTGAAATATCTGAAGCAAAGCTATGATTTATGACAGGTCTACAATCAACAATTTCCT
Organism: Rhina ancylostomus; assembly: GCA_030265395.1. Taxonomy (NCBI): domain Eukaryota; kingdom Metazoa; phylum Chordata; class Chondrichthyes; order Rhinopristiformes; family Rhinidae; genus Rhina; species Rhina ancylostomus. The sequence goes on from JARFYF010000002.1 coordinate 12,039,368, forward strand.
GTTGAAGGTTTGCTAACATGCTGATTGTTTCCTTTGTAGGAGGAATTGGTGCAACCCATGGCCAAGAACTGAGATGAAGAATTTGAAAGTATAAATGCATACTCAGGATATCAAAAACTGAGGTGAAGAGTGAAATGATGAGACATTTTATTAGTTGGACCTTGTAGATAATGGGGTAAGGCCCAGTGTGCTAAAAATGATCATGGTTAAAGGTAGAGAAGTAAAATAAATCAGAAATCCACTGATTAGGTGATGCCAAGACTGAATGTTTCCATCTGCAAGTTGAAGGAAAGATCTGAGGAAAGGCTAGAATGCCACAATTTGAAGGTCCTGGGGCAAAATGGCTCCGCCTTGGTAAATTTCTGTTTTTGTTATTCTAAGCTCAGAGAAATCACAAGTTGTGTGACTGATAGTGAACTGTCCAAATTTGATGAATATTGAACTATTTCCAAAATCATTATCTCACAAAAAAGACTATGCTTCTGCTTTTAGTATTAAAGAAAGAGAAAAAAACAGCATCTATGTATTTTCAAGTCTTCAGTGCTTTCTGAATTCAGTCACTGTTATAAGACCCCAATCTTTACTCTATTAAATACAACTAAAAACCTCCAGGATTATATTAACTGCTTACTCTTGGCAACATGTGAGGTGAACCTCTACAATTATCTGTACAGCAGCAAAAACTTGCAATTGTATGGAATTGTGAAGGCATTCCTTTGGACAAAATGTTAGTGTTATCAGACAAAATTTGGTACCAAGCCACAATTAAGAGGCTTAAGAACAGGTGATGATAACTTTTGTCAAAGAAGTAGGTTGTGGTGGAAGGATGAAAATAAGTAAGGCACAAGAGACAGGAAATGATGGAATACAGAAATCTCAGGGGTTCATATGCTAGAGGAAATAACAGAAAGGAAGAGGAAAGATTGGAAAACAAAGATAGATTTTTAATTTGAGGCATTGTCATGCTGGGAGCTGGCGTAAGGCAATGAGCACAGATATAATCGGTGACCCGGCCTTGCTGTGTGTTTCGGATCAGCTCGAGTTTATAGATAGGAGAAAGTGGGAAGCTAGCCAGGAGACTATTGAAATATTTGAGCCTGCATGTAGCAAGTCACAATTTCATTTGTGAACTATTCTCCATTATACAGGCAGGGTGGCAGGATGAGTCAGCCGACCATCTTTCCAGTCTCTTCTTAATAAAGGGCTCCATCACAGTGAAATCATTACTGGTAAATCTTCATAAAAGCATACTTCCAAGAGCACAAGCATGAGGCAATACCCTCACACCGTCTCTTTTACTGGGCTTCACCCAGCGATATTCAAGCCCACACTCATCAAGAAAGGAAGTTTAAATCAAGCCAAAACCACCATAAAGGCTGCATCATTCCCACCTAGTGTCACTTCCTCTACACTAACTCAGAGGTCAGATGAAGACCCCCAAAGTTCAAGTTTTAAGTTGCAACTCATTTGCATAATTGGTAATATGATGTGATTCCCATCACAACTCTGGGGGAACCCTGTTTGGTCTCAAATTGGTAGAGAAAACTGTCCATTTTACAGCAGAATGGTCAAGAGAGCCCAAGTAAGAGCTCTTTATTCTTCTGTCCAAAACTTTGGGAACCTGGAGGAGCCAGACCTCAAACCTCTCTATCTCCCACATCAGCTCCCTTTCCATCTCCTGCCCACTGGCTCTCATATTGTTCCTGCAGACTATGAGTGGGATACCAACCTCAAATATTGCTCAGTTACAATGACCCAGTCACCACCTGTTCTGAGTTTGTCACCCCTTTAGCCACATGTGCCCCACAAACATCCCTAGTCAAACCAGGTTCAGTTTCTCATAGGATCACTTAAGTAGCAATAAACCAAGAAAATTAACTGAGAAGTAATATTTCCATGACTGAACAATCCTATTAATTATGGTAAACTCAGTTAACTAAAAGCTGGGAATCATGATTCAATAACTGCCCCTCAATTTTGGAATCTCTCTCTCTCTCTGGACAATGTCAACTCAAGCTCCAAGCTTATAAATTGTGCTTATAAGGAAAGATTGCTTCTAAATGTTATAAATACCTAGAGAGTGTCTGTAACACAAAAGTTAACTCAACACTGTTGCCAAAACATGAATCAGATGTGGCGTAAGTGTCTCAAGCAGGTTCCATTTTTCCATTTTCTAATATATCTGCACACTGCACTACCAAGCAATTGTCATGCTCACGGTAATTAAATTGATTGGAATAGCATGCACTGGCAGGAAATGGAGACTTAGCTCATCTGCATTCACCTGCCAAGATTAAATCAATACACTAGTTTCCTGTATATGCAGTTTAAACAGCCAAGGGAATAAGGTTATGACACTGATTATGAAATGCATAAATTAAGGAAGAATTAGGCTCAACTCTTCCAAACATAATATCATAGTTTGTAAGTATAGATTATGTCATTTGAAATACATTGGTTGCAAGCAGCATAAATTTTATTTCCTGGTTTGGTTTATTTAAAAAAAGATTCTGGGCTATTTAAAAAAAGATTCTGGGCTATGTTTCAAAGAAGCTATATCATCTTTGATGATAGGAAAAAAAAACAAAATAGGGCTAGTTTGTGGGTATCAAACATGATTGAAATATTCAGCCTTTATGTTATAAGTACTTGTTTCAATATCTGTAGTTTGAAATATACAGCCTGAAGTTTGTAGCCAGACAACCTGCACAAGCACACATCACCTGACGGTAAAAGGAGTGAGTGTTTCTTTTGCCAGCAAGCATATGCAGAGCTAGTTCCATTTTAATGTTGGAACGTGAAGAACCTAAGCCTCGAAATGAGATCATTTAGTACCTTTTTTTAATGCATGCTATCCACAAAAATTGATCTAAATCCAGTGTTGATTATGTCAGCTATACCTGTTGAAATGACGCCCATCATAAAATTGGACAGGGCATTTCAATTGACGGTAATGCAATTGACATTAATGGGCTAGACATTTTCCTGGCAGCTGGTGTGGACTTGATGATGTCACTATTGAGGCATGGCATGTTTCTTCCCCGTCTTAGACTCAGACAAAGGTGTAACTTATGACCTGTGGATCGGTCCTAATATATATTGTACTAGGCTGTTCCTATTGTTTATATTTAAAGGAACATTGTTAAAACTAGGAAACGTGAGTGAGTAGCTTTGACACTGATGGGAGGCTGCTTAAATACCTTTCACAGTTCTACAATTAACAACCAGTGCCCTCTCCAGAATTTAGCTGCTGCTAACACTCTGTTATTGGAGGCATTGCAATAGTAATGAATAGGGACTTAACATGGGAATGAGACTTCGGGGAGGAGGCAAAGACCTGCTGCAGAGTTTTCACAGACATCAGGTTGTCCCCGGAGTCCTCCTTTGAACTATGTATTCTTAGGTTCCATGTTGCTAGGCTGTCACTGATATGTGTAAATGCTTTGCCCATGCTTTTGTTCCTGGTCTGTTCTCTCTGTGGAGATTAAGGTCATGTTGACTCCTACCCACAGGAGCTGGGGCAGATCTCTACCACATCTCACAATTTGCTGCTCACTGTTGTATCAGAGAGGTTACCTGAGCACTGCACAGGGGAAGGAATGAGTCTATCTACTTTGACTGCAGGAGGCACCTCGGGCACTGGGATTTGCCAGCTTTGTTAGCTTCCCATGAGTGCAGGCAGCCATTGAATGCACCTATATTCCTGTAAGGATTCTCACTAATAGTCCGGACTGTCCCTCAACTTTCAGTGGCTATGGAGCACCAGATGGTCAATAAATGTTTTCAGGGACTTCATCCTTAGCAACACAAGAGTGCCAGCACTGTCAGAGGTACGAATCCAGAGGGAGAAGGATTACTGTGTACTTCCCTGGCTCCTCACATCAGTTCACGTTCCTACTACAGGAGCTGAGTGCAGCTAAACCGGGAACCGCACAGATAGCAGAGCCCTTATGTAAAATGCCGCTGGTCTTCTGAAGATGAGATTCTGGTGCCTGCACCGGTCTTGGATGCTCTCTGGTACATACCCAGCAGGTCTGGATATTTCATTGTGGTGTGCTGCCTGTTGCACTATCTAACCAACAGCTGGTGCCCAAGGAACTGCAATAAGGAGACTTGGAGTCTGAGGGCCATGAGGTGGAACCTGCAGAGCAGCAGGAACAGATTCAAGGAATAAGGCAAGTCCCTTCTCAGTATCCACAGTTTTATCACCCAGTTGAACAGAGGAAGCAGGCATTGTTCTCAATAGATATTGCTGACTCCCAGGTAGAAAAATATTTCTTGTAATACACCTGAAAAAAATCATAGCTCACAAGTGACGCCCTCCACATTCTGATGGTTACCAACACAATACAATCATAATCAGGCAGGGGAATTCAGATTACACTTAATTTTCAGGAACAGCTACATTATTTTGTAAGAAATTAATAAATGAATCCCTGATCGATTTCCTGAAGTGATTGCTACATGTTTGCAGTGGTCTGCTTTGAGGGAATATGAACTTGCATTGTTCCATTGAGCAAACATTCCCACACGATGGAAATAATGGCGGACACCTTCTGCCCGATTCCTTCTGTGTTGACCCTTGCAGGTCTCCTGCACCACTCCCCCCCCCCACCCTAAGAGTTTCTTCCTCCCTCCTACAGAGAGCACCTCCTCCATAGTATGTGGCTGCCATAGTGATGGAGCCATTAAAAGCTGACACAGATTGTTGTGTACTAAATTGAGATTTTATTTTAATTTACATGTTCAGAGGATGCAGGAATCACTGGTAATTCTGTATTGTTCATTCCTAATTTACTCTGACCTGGAAAGGCAGTTAATAGTCAACCGTGTGGCTGGGTCTGGAGTAATGTATAGATCAGACCAAGTAAGGATGGTAGTTTTTGGTGAATCAGATGAGTTTTTAATGACAATCTGGTAAGTTCACTAGTTATGATTACTGAAACTCAATTTTTTTCCCCAATTCCAGATTTATTTAATTGAATTTAAATCCTCCAATTTTCATTGTAGGATTTGAACTCATATCTCCCGATCAATGGTTCAAGCCTCTTAATGTTAATCTTATAACGTAACCACTATGCTGTTGCATCCTGTAAAATGAGCACATTGGAAGCACACAGGACTTACTTTGTGCATGTTTCTGGTGTAAACCACTTAATGCGGTTTCAAATTTCACAATTTTTTTGCAGGTGTTAACTC
>JARFYF010000002.1:12113907-12128772 GCA_030265395.1 Rhina ancylostomus
CTTTGACCTGAACTGTTAACTCTGCATCTCCCTCCACAGATGCTGTCTAAACTGCTAAGTATTTCTATCATTTACAGTTATACTTTCAGATTTCTAGCATCTGCAGGTTTTTTTTAAATTAAACTAAATTTAATTAATCACTAAGTGAAGTGTATTGTTTTCTTTCCAACTTTAGTTAGTTTGTGTATCAGCTGTATATTAATGAAATCATTATTATAACTTTTTATTTGATTTTTTAAAAACTGTTTCAAAACGATCATCTGAGACCTTTGGAAACAACGAAAGAGACTTATGACATCAGGAGCATTGACGTGGCCCTTGGACAGGATGCAGAGCCAGATTAGCACTCACACACTGTTCCATCTTGATGAGGCCTTGAGGTTGCTGGGATCTGTGTGAATGCTACAAGTCAGAGGCTAGGAATCCTGCAGCGGGTAACTCACCTCCTAACTCCAAACCCTGTCCACTAGCTACACGGCTCAAGGCAGGAGTGTGATGGAATACTCTCCACTTGCCTGGATGAATGCTGCTTGAATAAAACCCGGGAAGCTTGATACCATGCATGACACAGCAGCCCTTTTGATCGACACCTCATCCACAAGCATTCACTCACTCACTCCACTACTGACGCACAGATGTAGCAGTTTGTACCATTGATAGGATGCACTGCAATAACTCCCCAGACCACCTTCCATACCAGGAACATCTTCCAGCTAGAAGGACAAGGGCAGCAAAAGCATGGGAACACTACCATCTGGAAGTTGTCCTCTAAGCCACACACTTCGTCACTAGATCAAAATCCTGGAACTTTCTCCCTAACAGCATTGAGGCACTAGGTACATTAAAAATTGATAATATGGAGAAATTAGAAAAGTTGGTTGAACTTAAAGTAGGAAGGTCACCAGGACCAGATGGGATTCTTCCAGGGATTTGAGGGAAGTTCAGGAGGAAATCACAGATATTGGCCATAACCTTCCAATGCTCTTAGAGAACTGGAGCATGGCAAATATCACTCCCTTGTTCAAAAAAAAAGAACAAGGATAAACCCAGCAATTACAGGTTGGTCAATTTAACCTCAGTGGTGGAAGAGCTTTTAGAAACATTGATGTGGGACAGAATTTATTGTCATCTGGAACAATTAGTTAAGTCAAGTCAGTACAGAATTGGTTAAGGTCAAATCATGTTTAACTCATCCGAAAGAATTTTTTGACAAGGTAACAAGAGCTAATGAGGTTAATGTGGTGTATATGGACTTCCAGAAGGCTTTTGATAGGTGCACATTACAGGCTTATCAACAGAGCTGAGGCATGTGGCATAAAAGTGACACTGAAAACATGGATACCAAGTTGGCTAAGTAACAGACACCAGAAAGTTGTGGTAAATGGTTGTTTATCAGGTTGTTTATCAATTGTTATATTGAAACTATAGTGACATTCCTCAAGATTACAGTGTTAGGGCCTTGTTTCCTTTGACTTATATTAATTGACCTAGACTAGGGGGTACAAGCCACAATTTCTAAGTTTGCGGATGACATAAAACATAGCAGAAGTGTGAATTGTGATGAGGACGGTGACAGATCGCAGCAGAATATAAACAGGCTGGTGGAAAGGGCAGACGTGTGTTAGATGAAGTTTAATGCAAAGAAATGTGAGGTAATGCATTTTGGTGGGAAGAATGAAGAGAGACAATGTAGAATAAAGAATACTGTTCTGAAAGGGGTGTCGGAGCAGAGGGGTCCGGGATTATGGGTGCACAAGTCATTGAAAATGGCAAGCATTGAGAAAGTAGTTAATAAAGCATACTTAATTCTGGGCTTTATCAACAGAGGCACAGAATAGAAAAGCAGGTTAGTCATGCTGAACCTTTATAACACACTGATCTGGCCACAACTGGAGTACTGTGTTCAGTTGTAGGCACCTCATTATGGGAAGGATGTGTGGGTATTAGATAGAGCCAGAGGAGATTTATTATAATAGTTCCTGTGATGAGGGCCGAGGGTTATGTTCGAGGGGCCGGGACTGTTTTCTTGAGAGAAAGCTGAGAGGACATTTCATATATAAAACGATGAAGGGTCTGGTCGGAGTTGATAGGGGCAAACTGTTCCCTTTGGTGGGGGGGCTTAGTACTAGGAGTGGGAAAAGAACCAAGAATGACATTAGCAAAGACATTTTTGTGCAGTGTGTGTGCCTGGAATCTAGAATGCACCGCCCACAGGTGTGGTGGAGGCGGGTTCCACTGTGGCTTCAAGAGGGAATTGAATATATACATGCTGGAGAAAGATTTGCAAAGACACAGAGAAAGTGCTGAAGGATGGAACTGGAGAGTAGCTCTGGCAGAGAGTGTGGACATGATGGGCTGAATGGCCTCCTTCTGAAGCATAACCATTCAATAATTCTATAAGGAGGCCACAGAAGGATAGAGACAAATTAAGTGAGTGAGCAAAGATCTGGCAAGTGAAATATGGTGTGGGAAGATGAAAAATTGCCCACTTTGGCAGGGAAAATGAGAACATCTCATCTGAAAGCTGAGGGATTGCAGAGCTCTGAGATGCAGAGGGATCTGGGTGCATGAATTGCAACAGGCTGGTATGCAGAAACAGTAATTAGGCAACTCACAATGGTTAGTGGTTATTCTGAGGGAAACAATATACAAAACTAGATGGTTTATACTTCATTTATATAGGGCATTGCTGATACCACATCTGGAGTATTGTGTACAGTGCAGGGTTCCTTATTAACGTGTTGGAAGCAGTTCAGAGAAGGCTTACTAGATTAATACCTGGAATGGCCAGATTGCCTCAGGGGGAAAGGACGGACAGACCAGGTATGTAGCTGCTGGAGCATCTAAAACACTTCCGCACATGAACAAACATGCTCAACATTCAGTATGGAGACTGACAATCAGCCTTCATCCACCATGCGGCAACTGTGAAGTGTGCATGGTTTAACACTCTTCCAAGTATTTTAGAAATGCATTTCTGAATAATGGACAACGGTTTTTAGCTCATGTCTACATTTTGCCAGACACACGGGAACACACCTCATCTACATTTTTCTTCATCACTGGCTTATCAGGCTCTCCACAGGCCGAAGTCAGCTCAGCTCCAAGATTCTGAACAATCTCCAGCTCTTCCTGAAGTCCATCTATTTCTTCTTTGATTGTCTAGAAAGCAAAGAAATCAAGGATAACATCCATGAAAATAAATGGAGAAAGAAAAACCTCAGAAAATGAGATAAATCTCATGAGATTAGCTATAGTCCCTCTAACAATAATTACCCTTCCCAAGGTACCCAGATTCCTCCTACATCACATGAGAAATATTTTCTTCAAGCCTCACTCTAAGCTGGATAGGATTCCATAGACACTAGTCACGTTTTGGAACTTTGCCCAGTTGCCATTAGTCACATCTTAGCATGGACAACATGCGTTGATGGGATAATTGACCGCAGAGAGCAAATTACTGAGTTTCAATCTCTTCCCCACTCCTGCACCACTCCCCACCCCAACCCCCCAACTGTTTCCACAGCACCCACAGAAATACATTCTCAGCTGGGGGTCACCGGGCAGTGACACCAGGACAATACCCAAGCCAGGATTCTTGAGGCCAATGGCTACATCAGCACCATCACCTCAGCAAGATCCATTGGCTCAGCGTGGACCAAACAGCAAGAATTTCCCTCTGCTCTGCCTTTCCAGTTGGTTCTTTTAATGAAGGAAAACTAACAAGAGGCAAGAACTAACAGAAGATTTATTCACTCAAGCTTCCCATCTGTCCAATATGCTGGTGCAAGATGTCTTTACCTAATAATTGTTTATAGTACATTGCCCACTTGGTGCCTTCCATATCTCTCATGATATAGAAGGAAGCCACTCTGCCCATCGAGTCTATGTCAGCTCTCAGAGCAATCCCATTCCACCACCTCAACCCTTTACCTCCCTGTAACCTATTCCCTCTCACTTTCCCATCTGCACCAACACCAAGGGTAATTTGCAGCAGCCAATCAAACTGCCAACCAACAGGTCTTTAGAATGTGGGAGGAAACCGGAGTACCCAGGGAAAACATGGTCACAGGATCGGGATGCAAGTGGCATGAAGAGGTGCTCTTTCTGGTGCTGTCCCAACTGTCATGGTATAGAAACTTTCCCTTGATATGGGGTAGGGAGCAGGAAACTGGTGAAGTCTCAGGAAGAACATGGTCACAGGAAGAACATGCAAACTCCACAGAAGCAGCAGCCAAGGTTGGGGTCAAACTCAGGTCACTAGTGCCATCTCAGTCTAGGGCCCAGGTCACGTGTTTTCAGCCAATACTTCATTTACACTGTGCTGGAAAACTGATAAGCTGCTCAAAATTAAGGCTTGTAATGGAGGTCGGAGACAGTCAAGGAGGGAATGTCTCCTGGGTAACTCTGGGAGCAGGAACTGTCTGCTCCTAGCAAATGCCAGGAAACCCTGGTGAGAAATCTGTGCTGTGGTCACACAGAATAGGCAGTAGGTCTATCTAACATCTGCAGGGTAAGTGTCTGTGTTAAAAAGAGCGGGGGCTCCCCTTCATAGTCAGCAAAGTAATTGTGGTCTGTGGTCTGATGGAGAACAAATCAGAGGGAGGTAGGTCACAGAACCGTCCAAAGCCACAGCTTCACCAGTTTCCTGCTCCCTACCCCACATCAAGGGAAAGTTTCTATACCACTACAGTTGGGACAGCACCAGAAAGAGCACCTCTCCATGCCATTCGCATCCCGATCCATTCCACTTTCATTAATCAGGGACAGGCGCTCTCAATTTTAGAAACAAATAACTTTATTTTTGACATGATGTTTGGACCACTTCCTGTAATTCACACCCTTTAGTGCCATCTCTGTGATATGAATGAAGCAATGCATACGATACAGAACAATACAGCAGGAGATGGCTACTTTACTTGCCTCTAGGGAGACATAATGGCTGGCTAAAGATAAATGGGCACCAGTATCTGTAGCTGACTCAACTCCCAGCACTCTCTTTAACAAGGTTATTTTGACATTACTAATCAGTAAGCCGCCTCTTCCCCATGCTAACAGCCACTAATGAAAAAGGCAGGCATTACTAAAACCCTTCATACACACAATTGATTAACCTAATCTGAACTACAATAGTTTTGCTATAATCCCAGATGTTCAGGTGTACTCAAGTGTTGGAAAATAATTTTTGCATATTCAATTTCAATTAGGCCAGATGACACGATCATGAATTAAAGTGGAATCCTTATTGCTAGTGGAACGTTAAGTTATTCTTATTTAATTGATCTACCTCTAGAATACAAGAAATAAACATAATGACCACTTGAATGAAAAATTCTCACCTCAAAATTAAGACTTAGGAAAGAAAAATTCTCCATTAGCTAAACACAAATTACATACGAATTAAAATAAAAAGCTGTTAGAAATCCAAGAACAGGTCAAGCAGATTCTGTCTGCTATTAGCATTGCACGTGATTATCTTTCAATCACCCTACATTAATATTCCCTTACATTGCCCTTGGCCTCTCTCAGCTATCTAACTGCTTTTCCTCCGGTGGCTGAATATTCAATTCATTTTTTATTTACTGTGTGATTCTAAAACTTGGCTATGTAATTAAGTTTGTGCAATCCAAACTAGCTTCCAAATTAATAGGAATCCAGCCATTACCACTTTTCATATACGGAGAGCTATAATTCAAGGATAGCAGTGACATAATACTATTCTAGCACATTACTATTTTTGTGCTGTCAGTACTACCCTGCTCTGTATAATGAAGTATAGAAATATAATTTTTGCTTGTTTTACTTGGATGGACAATGAGAGGACATGGTCACACATGCATTATATAAAAGCCAAGAATTTCTTTTCTGACCTCCAGAGCTTCCTGCTGTTCTTTGACAACAGATGGATCTATCCCGGGTTCCTCCAGATCTCGGATCAAGTCCTGAGTATCCTTAATGGTGGCAATGAGGGCGGAATGATCACACCAGAATTTCTCGGCCAGGTCCATCACATCAAGCAGCTTGGCCTCCCGTTCCTCTGCCCGAGTTTTGATGTCCGCCCAGTAGAAAACCATTTTGTCCAACTGCTCTTGAACAGCTTAAAAACATAACAAGCTCGTCAGAAACAAGTCAATCCCATCTTGTTAAACCAATGTAATTAAACCAGCAATCCAGATGCATGGCATAACAATCTATGTTCAAATCCCACTATAGAAAACTGGGGGTCTGAATAGAGTTAAAAAAAACAATTTGCTGCCAACAGTGAGTTTCTTCTGCACTTTCCCTATTGCTACAATATCATACCTATAATGTGGCAACCAGACTGCACACATATTCTGACCAAATGCCTTCTTCACTATCCTTCCAGTGAGCAATGGACTTGCACATCAAGGTCTCTCTGTACATCAGCGCCCCTAAGGTCCCTGTTATTTACTCTATATGTTCTAATAGAATCTGACCTGTCAGTGTATTACCTCACACTTGTCTGCATTAAATACCACCTGCCACTGCTCCACCCAACTTTCCAGCTGATCTATGTCCTGCTGCATCTTTAAACAACATTCTTCACTTTCTGTGACTCCGACAATTTTCGTGTCAATTGCAAACTTATAAATTAGACACCTACATTCTCATCCAGGTCATAAAAAGGTGCCAGCACATGTATCTGTGGTACACCACTTGTTACAGACTTCCAGTCAGTAAAACACCCTCCATCATTACCTTCTGCCTCCTATCACCAAGCCAATTTTAGATCCAGTTTGCCAAATGCCTAGTTAAAAGCCGTATTGAAATCCATGTGAATTACATCGGCTTCTCTGCCTTCATTCATTTGAGTTACCTCCTCAAAAAAGTCAATCAGATTTTTAAGCCATGATCTCCCCTACACAAAACCACACTGACTCGTCCTAATCAGTTTCAGCCTTTCCAAGTGAAATATATTCTGTCTCTTGGAATCTTCTCCAACCACTGACACCAGGCTCACCACCCTGTAGTTTCCAGGCTGCCCTGTTTGAATAAGGGGACAACGTTAGCTAACCTCCAGTCTTCTGGTACCTCACTCGTGGCTAACGAGGAAGCAAAAATCTCTGTCTGAGCCCCAGCAATCTCCTTCCCTTAGCATCCTGGGATAAATCCCATCAAGCCCCGAGAATTTATCCACCCTAATATGTGCCAGTATTTCTAATGCTTCCCCCTTCCTGATGCAAGCTTGTTCCTGAATTTCTGCTGAACAGAAATTTAACTAAGCCAACTATATACATACCAAGGCCTCAGGTTAAGGTCAGAGACCGTGGTGACTAAACGACCTCCCATCCTATTTTTGACTTGGACAGAGCAGCATGGACAACCACCTGAAGTTCACTGCACAACACACACCATTCCAACTTGGAATATATGGTTGCTTTCCTTGTGCTGGGGAACAATCTCTACCTAGAAACACTGCAGGATTACCTTCACCAGAAAGACTAAGGTAGCTCACTTCCACTTTCTCAAGGGCAGTTAGTGATGGGCAATAAATATTTGCCTTGCCAACTGAAATCCACAAATGTACAAGACAAAACCAAACATACCTTGTCAATCAATTTTCAACCATCATTCTGATGAATGTAGATAGAAATCAAAGCGCTAAAACAAAAAGGGCCTTTCCATCACACAGAATTACCTTTCGCACAAAAGTCTTTGTCGGTTCCTTCAGAACGTCCAATCAAGTCATTGCCTCGTTGTTTAAGGGTTTCAAACGCCGGCTGCAGCTTCTCCAGTTCCACGCTCACATTTTTGTTTTCACTGATCTGCTCTCGGATTTTCTCCACCTCAGCTGAGATGGAAGGCGGCTGCCTCAGTCGGACTGCGATGCGTTCCAGAGCCTCGAGCATGGGGCTTATCTTGTCATGAAACTGTACAACAATCAATGGGGAGAGAGTTATTGTGGTACAAGATCCCCGAGCACAAATTGTGTTTGCTCCTGTGCTTTCCCTCCTCTCCGACTCCTTATCCAGGTCACCACATTTCCTTCAATATACGCACTCTGCCACACAGATCCAGGGACCCAGTTTTGATCCCAACCTCAGATGATGCCTGTTTGGAGTTTGCACATTCTTGCCACCACCATGCAGATTTCTGCCGGGTACTCCCATCTCCTCCACATTTCAAAGAGGTGGTGGTAAGTTAATGGGCTACTGTAACTTGTCCCTTACTGTAGGTAAGTGGCAAAAGAATCAAAGAGTGGAGTTGATGGGAGAGTGGAGGGAGAATAAGTTGCAGGGTTACAGAGCAATGAGAGAGGGAAAGGGAATGATGGGATTGCTCTGCCAGAAGCTAGCATAATCCCAATGGGCTGAAAGGCTTCCCTCTACGTCACAATAAGCAATTTAATATCATACGGCATGAATCAGATGTTTTCTAAAATTCCATAAACATCTAATTTTCTCTCTTTTCCTGCAGCTTTGTTCAAAGCATAATATCTCTCTACAACTTGGTGTTGCCTGTGCCCTGAAGACCTGCCCAATAAGGCTTTGTTAAATCCACCTTGTATCGCAGGTTGCAGAACCCAGTTCCCTCAGCATCTGCTAGTGAAGGCAGCCATCAAGGCCTGTGCTTGTGAGCACCACTAGCCTTCTTAGAGCCTCTCAAAATATTTTAAGTGGCCCCAGAACAGAGGCAGCAACTAGTTGAACATGCTCACGTAAACCACCTGCTCAACACGCAGTGAGTGGACGGCACTGACTGAAGGAGCAAACTTTCTCAAATCACTTTAACTGCTGGCGAGGAAGCTTGTTCAGGTGTTTGCTTTCATCTTTATCCTTTGCTGTTGCTTTCATTTTGTATTGTGACACCTGAAATTCCAACTATTGCTTGCAACTACTAAAGAACAGTACAGCACAGGAACAGGCCCTTTGGCCCACGATGTCTGCGCCAAACACAATGCTGAATTAAACTAATTCCCTTCTACCTGTATGTGATCCATATCCGTCCATTCCCTGCATATTCACGTGTCTATCTAAAAGCCTCTTGAATGCCACTACCATATCTGCTTCCACCAGTCCCCCTACTAAAACAGGACTCCTAACGTTATTTTGCCAACCTGAGCACAGATACAGGTCCGACATAAGCTGGGGCTGCAGTTGTACTGCCTGTGCTACCTTTTGCATTGGTGATGTTGGAAATTTCACCGGACACATTTAACTCCCCTACACCACACAGAGAAGTGAACCACCACCCCCGCACTGCACACTCGCTCCCCCCCGCCCCCCAACGCTTTCGCTCTCACCTCCATCACCTGGATGACCCGGCACAATGCAATTTTGGAACGGTTAAAAGTTTTCATGATCAAAAAAGGGGGCAGTTGAGATGGAAAACAAGAAGAAAAATGAAGTTAGGTTCAATTTTAATGAAATGGAGAATAAAGTGAAGATCAGTGTGTTAAGTACTCAAGGAATGAGATTAGATAACAGAACAGATTCAACCATACGCCGCAGGATTACAGACATGTGGTGAAACAAGTGGATGATACACGTTTGACCATTTTAAACTTAAACACAAGCTGGATGCACTTTACAGAATAGAAAGCTGTCATGGGGACACTAATAACAAAGCAGTATTGTTCCATTGTTGGGTCGTCCATACCTGGGTGGATTGGGAAATGGCTTCATCCAGTGAGATGGCTCTTTGCTTAACAGCTTCTTTGACCTCACTGTAAAGGGCGTCAGATGCAGAGTACTTCTGTTGAATGGCCAGGCCTTCCCGTGGGCTTAGCTCCAGGAGCTGAGGTCCAGTCTTGTTCATTTTATCAATGTGGGGCTTGTGTTCTGCTATTAGCTCTCGCAGTTGCTGCAATAGAATTAAAAACAACATATTCCCATTAAAACCACACCAACCTCAAATATCCAGCCTGAATATTACAGCATCTCACCAGGTGTGAGAACAGGACAAGCTGCAGCACAAATGGAGACGGGCAATAATTCACCAAGGGTTTTTCCCAGTAAACATTTTGCGCTGAATGCTTAGGACTCAGTGTCACAGTTCAGTTGCTCCAGGTATTGTTTACGTAGTTTACTGCACTGCTCAGCACAGACCACGTAGCCCAACTTATTCAAGTTCCACATGAACCTCTTCCCTCTGCATCTGAACCCTTCAGGACAGTCTAATGAAGGACTTTTGTATCGTCCCATTAGTAACATGGGAAGCCCTTTACTTGTTGCCATCAAGCCCACTTGATTAGCATCCCTTCAAGTACCTCAATGTTCATTCCCTCCAACATGCAGAGACTGCAGTGTGCAATGTCCACAAAACACACCGCAGTTACTCACCCAGGCTACTGCGACAATATCTCCCAAACCTGCCATGTCCAACACCAAGAAACGCGAGAGGTTCAGGCACACGGAACCACCACCACCTGCAGGTTCCCCTCCAAGTCACACACCATCCTGACTTGGGAACATGTCATCACTGGGGCGAAATCCTGTAACAGTACCTTCACCAGAAGGAATGCAGTAGTTCAAGCCAGCAGCTCACCACTGCCTTCTCAATGGAATGTGCAATAAATGCTGCCCTTAATTCAGCACTGAAGTGTCAGCCTGGACTGGAGTGCCCAAATCTCCAGAATGAAACTTGAACATGGAACGTAGCATTGTACCAACTGAGGCAATGCTAATGTTCTACATCATCTTCTATTCCTTTCTTCCTCATGTGTTTACCTTATCTTGCATAAAATACCATCCATCTGATTCACTTCAATTACTCATTTCATGAGTAGTCCATTATTTGCAAAAGGCTAGTATACAGATACAGCAAATTATTAGGAAAACTAAGTGTTATTTATTGTGAGGGGAACTGAATACAAAAGAGATTATGCTTCAGTTACATAGAGCATTAATGACACTATATCTGGAGGACTGTGTACAACAGTGGTCTCCTTACTTCACGATCTAAATCTGGTGGAGGCAGTTCAGAGAGGTTTTACTAGACTAATTGCTGGAATACGTGGATTATCTTATGAAGAAAGGTTAGACTAGGCTTCTAGTTTAGAATAGTGACAGGAAACTTGATTGAAACAAATTAAGATCCTGAGAGTACTGACAGGGTGGTTGTGGATAAGATGTTTCCTCTTGTGATAGAATCTAGAACTAGAGGCTCACTCTTTAAAAATAATGGGTTGTATGTAAAATAGAGATGAGGTAAAATCTTTCCTGTCAGAAGGTCATGAGTCTTTGGAACCCTTGTTAAAGTGCAGTGGAAGCAGAAGCATATAGATTCTTGATAAGCGGGCAGGGAAGTTAAAAGATTACTGGAGGTAGGTGGGAATCCGCAGTTGAGATTACATCAGATCAGTCGTGATCTTACTAAATGTCAGAGCAGATTCTAGGGACTGAGTGGCTTCTCCCGCTCCTTATTCTTATGTTTTGGTAGCAAATTCCATGTTTTCCACCCTTTGGGTAAAGAGCTTTGCAACCACTGGAGTTGACCATTTTACCTTGAGCCTGCTCTGCTATTTAATGAGATTATGTCTGATCTGTGACTCAGATTCAAATACTCTATGAACCTCAAATTTAAAATTAACAACTAACCAAGCATCAATTATTATTTACATCTTTAAAACCTGAATCAAACCGCACTAAAATTCCACAGAACATAATCCTGGTTTTTTTAACCCATACATGGAGATGTCTGAATATATATTTGAAGTGAAGACATTGCAAAGTAATGTTTACTAAAAATATCAGACTAATTATTTACACATCAAGTCTGAAATTGTGGTAGAAAACGAAATGTTTCAAAGACAGTCTGTGAAACAGTTACATTGCTTGAGAATCAGGCACACAACCTGACTCTGCTGTCCAAGGAGATCACAATATGTTCCATGCTTCAAGATACATCAAAGAATTATGTTGGTAAATATTGGCTGCACGCTGTCTGAGGCAATATCTCCTTCCTGAGGTATGGTCAGAAATGGCACAGAGTATAATTGTGATCAAACCATGCCTTTGCATAGATTAGTATAATTTCCATCTTCTAAATTTAAAGGCCAACATTTCATTAAAAGTCAGAATACAGAAAGCATAGACCATGCGACACAGAGAAAGCACCAGCTCTCTGCTTAACTGAAGCAGCCATCAACTTCAACTTCTCCAAACACATGAGGCAGATCAATTTAAAAGCATTAAAACTGAACTCAACACACTTATGCAGAGCAGGATATTCTACTCTGAAAACACAAATGTTAGAAATTACACAGAATGAGGTTTTTAGCGCTGGACTTTCAATCTGTGCCTTGAAGCATTTTGTTGGCCAAATAGAACCTTCACAAATGAGCTTGCCAACCTTGAAATAACTGGCTTAAAAAGTATTCTGGGTGAACCAGTGAAAACATTCGTAGTCTGGCAGTCGTCCAGGTCCCAGAGGAAAAAGGAAATTCAAACAAACAAGCTCTTTGAAGATGACATCATGGGTGAAGGCTTGACCATAGGGCTGAAAATACAAAACCTTGTCACTTCCTGCGCTGAAACAAAGAGATTTCCAATTAAGTTGGAGGGGAAAACATTGGCCTAGATTTTGCAAAAGAAAATTGGCCAGGGAATTGTCAGGAGTTCACAGACATCACTCCACCTAACAGACAGCACCATCCACATTTCTGTAGGGGCAAAGAGCAAAAATCGGAAAGCTGTCAGCAGCGGTGGGTGCACCCTGACCCTGGAAACTCACCGAAGATCCTGTATCAAGTTCAAAGTGCAGCAACTGGCCTCCCCAACTTGGTTTGAATGGAAGGGAAAGGTGCAACTCCTTCAGGATAAGTGTTTATAATAAAAACATCTTCTAAGTTAAGTATCAGTATGAAATAACTTCTTAAATCTTTCAAGCTTTTTTTCCCTAAAAATACACTGATTCTTTTTAAAATTGTGTTTTGGTGAAATTGCTAATTTGTTTTTAAATTTCTGGATCAAAGGAAAGCACAAGGAACTTGAGCGAGCTCCTGACTTTTTGATCGTATGAGAAGTAATCGGTGTTTTAAGTACAGAAAGCTTTCGAGTGTCCTGAATAAGTCACACCCAGCTGGTGAGATTTCTCCAACATTTTGTGCATTTGGTTTATTTTGGCTATTCTCCACATGGTCCCAGTACAAGCCCCATCACCAACAGAGCCTCACGAGCAGGCATTTCTCCTCGTAATTTATAGAAGCTTCTGCAAAAGGTAAATTTGAATTTACTCTGGAAGTTAGCAACAACTGACCACAAATTCTGCCCTCTGTATTCGAAGAAAACAAAACAAACTCATTTAAGAGGATGGTTAATTCAGCCCTTCCACAATGCATTGTATACTGCAACTTCAGAAGTTGCCCCTATTATTTTGATCTTTCAGGTGTTTAGCTCATTCACCTAATGATTGATGTGCTATTTAAAAAGGGAGAAATTACGCTTGTGGCTTTTTAAGTTCACCAACTCATAAGAATGTGAAAAACCTGTAAATTAAACTAGTAACAGCAACAATAGAGAAACAAGAGGAAAAAAATAACTAGCCATCTACATCCCTTCTGGTGCATCATGGGATGTCATCTTGTTCAGAGGTGGATGATTCTTCCTCCTTGCAAAGATTTTTGAGATAAACAAGCCAGGGAAAAACAATTCAGCAACATTTTCAGAAGCAAAGTTTACAGGTGTGTTTAATGTGGATAGAAAAATCATACTGGCAAACTATCATCTTAGAACCTCCAGTGCGAAGGAGAGTTAACAGTAGTTTACATAATCCGATATACTCCAACACAGGGGCAATAGGGCAGTAGCTGAAAGCATACAAAGGAACACCTGCTCCGAAGTGAATTTATTTACAAATGGTAATGTGGACTGACAGGGAGACATTACTGAGATTACAAGGACAAATTGTATTGATAAATCATTCATCCAGTGGAGAAGATGCACTGACCTACAAACTTTACATTCCAGGAATCGGCACATTTTTAAGTTTATGTAAATCAACATCAACTAGGGAGTATTAGTGTCACAATGTGTGCCAGATGCACTTTGACTTAATGGACATGTTCAATGCACTGATTAAGGAACAGAAGGTCAGACACTACAGTGTTGTAAACAGATCCCATTAACAAACATGACTGATTCCCAAGACCACGGGTATATTGTATAGAGAGGTTAAACAGACTAGGGCTATACTCTCTAGACTTTAGAATAATGAGAAGTGAGCTCAATGAAACATAATCGACTGGCACGGTAGAGTAGCAGTTAGCAAAACACTATTACAGTGCCAGCGACCCGGGTTCAATTCCAGCTGTTGTCTGTAAGGAGCTTGTATGTTCTCCCAATGTCTGTGTGGGGTTCCTCTGGGGGCTCTGGTTTCCTCCCACATTCCAAAGACGTATGGGTTAGGAAGTTGTGGGCATGTGATGCTGGCGCCAGAAGCGTGGTGATACTTGCCCCCAGAACACTCTATGCAAAAGAGACATTTCAGTGTGTGTTTCAATGTACATGTGACTAATAAAGATATCTTATTAATTCTTACAAAGGCTTGACTGAGTGCATGCAGAATTAATTTTTGCCTTGGCTGGAGTATCTAGATCCAGGGGCTATGGGCTGAAATTAAGAAGTTGACCATGAGGAGAAACTGCTTCACCCAGAGGGTGATGGATCTTTGGAATTCTCTACTCAAAAGGCCCATGGAGGTTCAGTCATTAAATATATGTACACAGCAACTGATCAATTTTCAGATATTAATTAAGAGATTTAGAATTTGTGCAAGAAAGTGGCCCTGCAATAAAAGACCAATTATGATCTTACTGAATGGTACAGCAGGTTACGAGAGGCTGAATAGCCATTCCTGCTTCTATTTCTTAAACTTTTATAGTCTTAAACCATCACTTTCCAT
>JARFYF010000002.1:12187174-12200335 GCA_030265395.1 Rhina ancylostomus
AGGCTGTGCCCTCGGATCCTACACTCTCCCACTAATGAAAACATCTTCTCCACGTCCACTAAATCCAGGCCTTTCAATATTCAGTAGGTTTCCCTCCTCATTCTTCTGAACTCCATCGAGTAAAGGCCCAGAGCCATCAAACGCTCTTCATACATTAAGCAATCTCCACAAAAGAAATGAGAACTCTATGGTGTGTCAATAGGGGTGAGAAGGGGCAGGATGTAAAGAGAAGGCAGGTCTACAACGCTTCATGTCAACACTTCTTGTATCAAGGAGAAGACCTTGAATGATGGTGGCCACACTCCATTATTAGTGATGAGAAAACATGAGGAAGCGATTCCCAGGTTTTACCTTTCTAACTTTCACCTTTCTATGAATTGGAAGAGAAAGATTAAATGAACAGCACCCACAGCAAACTGGTTCACCTGTCTCTTCACAGAAGTGGTGCCTTGTTCAGGCAGAGCAAGGATGATGCAGAAAGGAAATTTAAACAAATTACTATTCAACAAAAGCAAAGAAATCTTGCAGCAATGCCCAGTGAGTGGTGAGACCTTCCAGCAATAAGACCTGGACGATGTCTCACCAGCATGGTTGTGGTCTAACAGTAATGCAAATAAACCTGACGAGAGAGCAAATTCTATTAAACATGATATCTAGAAAGATGGTGCTTGCTAATTCAGAAAGAATGAACTTGCTTTAAAACACCTTAAAACCAAGAAATTACTTTTCAAGTATAGTCACTGCCAAGTTATTCAAAATGGTGGCCAGTTCATGCACCAAACCCCGCCATCCACAAAAAGATCAGCCCCTTCCATTTATGTTCATTTAAGATTTGGAGATAGCCAAGCATTTGTTCTCTTCTATTCATCTCTGAATCCATCCAACTGAAGGGACAGGCAGACTCTCCCAGTTATCTCAAAGGCAGCTGCTGCAGCAACATAGCACTCACTCAGCACTACACTGAAGGTGTGCTGGAGGTCTGGAGCAGGTCTTTAATCCACAACCTTCCACCTTGGGCACAACCCTATCTAACAGAAGACAAAAGATAAAGCTGAGCTCCCCCAGAAAATTCAGTCTACCAGAGAGAAATACCAGGATAGTATTCTTCCTCGGCCCAGGCCTGCAAAATAATCCGGGGATTATACAGGGGTGATCAATGAATATTGCATTTTGATCTCATGTTTTGAAAGCTGTTTCATGCATTTAGAACCTCCCCCTATAGATTTGTAGATCTTTTTTACATGTCATTTTGAACAATAACCAAGCAACCGCTCTCATGAGAATCAGAGTGGACTGCATGAACTAAGGAGGAGGCCTGATACACAAAATCAAAAACCATGCATTTAAAAGCCTCATGTTTCTACCTGCAGGTTACATGTATCAGCATAGGGTACACCTGAGATATACAAACACTTGGGGAAGCCAGTAGCCACCAGTGACACAGAATTTGAAACTCATGTCATATCCCCCTCCATCTCCCTCTCATCATTTTTCCCATCATTTCTCCTATCCCTTTATTTCCTCCTCCACCACGTTTGCAACCCCTTAATATGTTTCTTCTGCTCTCGCCTTCATCCAGCCCAAGTGGCAAAGAGCTTCTTATTCATAATATTCTCAGTGAAAGGAAATTCTAAATTCCTTACCTGTTGGAAGTGCTCGCCATAAATTCTTTTAGCACTTACGTCAGGGGTAAGTTTTTTTTACTCAGAGAATGGTGAGTGCGTGGAATGGGCTGCCGGCAATGCCGGTGGAGGTGGATACGGTAGGGACTTTCAAGAGACTTTTGGATACGTATATGGAGCTTAGAAAAATAGAGGCTTATGGGCAAGCCTAGTAATTTCTAGGGTAGGGACATGTTCTGCACAGCTTTGTGGGCAGAAGGGCCTGAACTATGCTGTAGGTTTTCTATGTTTCTATGTTTCCAAGCCATTATTTTGTGCGGCTTTGGATCTATATTAGGATTGAGTTAAAGGAAAAATTCAAGTGGACAGCTTGACCTTATACAAAGTAGCCCACAACATCTACAGTGCAGTTGAACAGGCCTTTCAGCTGAACCAGTGTGTTTACATTCCACACGAACCTCCACCTGAGCTTGTCCATCTGACCCAAACACGGTCCACAGTTTCTTTGCACATACCATGACATTTGGTCAACCAACTTTGGGTGGACTTGAACCTCCAACCCCTCTTTTCATAGTCAATTACATGGATATTTTGCACCACGGATGGCAAGAAACCTCTTTATCTTGTCATTACTACCTAAACCTCTAGATAATAGTTTTCTTTATGCTTCTTTGGTAGTGTTAATCAATATGGGAACAACACGAGACCTCACAGTCCACAGGCCGAAAAAATAGGTAATTACAGGTTTTGATCACCGAGAAAGATCACTGAGCAAGATTACAACAATGACCAGGGAGAGTAACGGAACAAGACCTGAGGTAGGGACCAGTGGATAGAACCATAGTCACAAATAAGTATTGAACAATATAAACGTTCATATCTAAGCATTTACTTTTGTCTTGACCAACAAATCCAGCTGACTGCCCTTGATTAAAATGTGCCTTTTCAAATGATGGTTTATACATTCTCTCAGAACTTTCTCCAGTAATTTGCTTGTCACAGATGTTAGGCTGTTGGCTTGGAATTATTCGGTCTATTAAACATTGGTGTCACATTACCATCTTTCCAGCTCTCTGCTCCATGCCTTTAGATAATGAGAACAAACAAATGACAGCCAAAGTCTGCTATTCCCTCTCTTGCATCTCTTGAAAGCCAGGGCAAACTTTCTCTGAAGCAGAAGATTTATCTACTTTTTGATGCCAAACTCATTACACATTTCCCTTTCTTATGCCTTCATTTCCAATCTTTCACGTGAACAAGACTGTCACTGGAAATAAGAAGAGGACAATGGGCCAAATAGCTTCCTTCTGTGGTATAACTTTCTATAATGAAGTCCACAATCTTCAGGAGAAATAAGGAGGAAAAATTGGAAGATGAAAACAGGGGAGGTGTTATTCAGAGCAGCGTGGACTATGGTTTTGAGGAGGGAGAGATCAACAGAGCAAAACCAAAATGAAACATTGACCGGTAAGCAAGTTCCTTCTAGAATTTTCAATCTGTCCTACTTCCATTAGAAACTGAAAACTCTACTTGTGCCTGGAAACCAGAGACAAGTTAGCCTGAATTTATATTGGCCAAAACTCCTCAAAATATGGTCACTCTTCAACTCAGAACCACGATTTGAGCAGTGCACACCAAAATAACCAAAAATTAATCAGGCAACCAATTAACTCCTATGCTGAGAGACAGATTGAGAAATGAAACCATACCTTGAATGATTCCAGTTGTTGATTGATGACCTCTGTTTCCATTCCAACGCTACCCTGATTCTCCTCGTGTTCCTCAGCCACGGCCATCAGTTCACTGAACGTTTTGCTTCTACTGTTGAATTCTTCAACATGCGCAAGGGTGCTTTCCACTTGCTCCCGTCTGACTGTTGCCCTGTCCAGTAGCTTATTGCACTGTTTGCTTAAAGCCTCCAAATCCCGCTTTAACCCCAATAAATCTGGAGAACTTGACGACTCCAGCATCTGCTTGCTCTCTGTCTTTGTGTCTTCGATGCTTGTCGTTAGCTTCTGCAGTTTGATGATGAAGCCTTGGATGTCATCCTTCTGAATATGAAGGCAATCCAGGTCCCTTCCCACAGGAGCCATGCTATCCAGTTCATCATCAAGGTCGGCAAATAAGGAAAACATCTCCCGGATGTTGTTCTGAAACTGCCCAATACCTTGGAGCTTGACCTCCAAGGAGGAGCATCTTTCTCGAACTTGCTGGCTCACTGACTCATAATCTTCCCTCAAAGCATCAGCCTGCTGCAGAAGCAAAGATGCACCTTCTCCGTCCGAGGCAGCAGAGGTCAATCTCTGAGCAAGACACTTGACCTTCTCCACTTGCGATGTCAAAGACTGAAGCATCTTCTGTTGGGCATTCAAGTTGGTCAAGCATTTATTACTGTACGCTTGAGACCCAAGTGTATCATGGTGATCCAGTTGCTGTTTGGCCCCCTCTAACTGTTCCTTCGTATCTCTGAGAGAATGTTGGAACTCCTTCATGCATTTTGCCATCTCATCCAGGGAATCTTTTTTAATGCGGAGCTGTTCACTGATCTGATCCACCTTATGGTTGACTAATGTCTTCTCACTCTGGACATCCTCCACATCTGCCTGACTAGCTTCGATCAAGCAGTCTGCAGCATTATTTAAAGACTCAAGCGCCCTCCGATGTTTGTCCATGTCATTCTGTAGAGCTTTAATGCTTGCCAACGAGGACTCTATTTCTGCTGCATCGCTACACACTTGTACTTGTGAGGACTTTGTTTCACATTCTTGTATCCATGGTAGAAGGTGTTCAGTACATTCTCTGTACTTTTGGGCTTTTTGCTGACAATCCCTCAGTTTCTCTTGCCTGTTTTCCACTTGCTTGGACAGGTCTTCCCAGGTGCTCCTCAGGGCTGCAAGTTGATCCTGCAAGGCAGTTTTCTCAACCCCTGGCTGCATGTTCTGAAGGAGCGTCTCACCTTCTGCCAGGATCATCTCGTAGGACCCAGCCTTTTGAGCCAAGGATTTCTGAAATGTTGCCTGCTCATCGATCAGCAAGTGGAGGAGGTCGAGCTTACAAGATATAGGAGCCCTCTGCTTCTGCTCGTTGCATTTTCCACCTATCCAGGCTTGGAAATCATCAAACATCTGTTGGAACTGCTCGGAATTAGCCAGTGCTGACTGAAGTTGATGGACTCGATTTCCTTTACCAAAATAAAAATTATTGTAAAGCATTACTTTGTGGCTTCCAAATTTCCCAGCCTAAACAGAATGAATCTTGCAGCATAGGTGGAGTCTCTTCAGTTTATGATGATTCAAGCAACTTTCTGAAAGAGTTATCCAATCTGTCTCACTACCCTTGCTCCCTCACCACAACAATGTAATATTTTTTTCTTAGTATATTTCTAATTGTCTTTTGCAAATTGCAATTGAATCCCTTTCCAACCTTGGCACTATTGTCAATTACCTTAATTCTGTGCCTGCTGGTTACTGAAACTCTTATCGATACGAACAGTATCTCCTACTGCTGTCAAATCTCCTCAGAACTTTAAATGCACGATTAAGTTTCTTTTGAACCTTCACTGCTAGCTTCTCCAATCCTGAAATCCCACAGCCCTAGTTCCAGTACAATAAACTTGTTCCAGTCTCTCTCTTTAGATTTGGACACAGAATCCAGCTGAGATCAATCCACTTTTATTTTTAAGTCTTATGATTATAATTAGTGCCTCTGTTTGCAAAGCCAAAGCATTAACAGCCTTTTCACTTTGTCCTGTCATCTTCAAAGGTTTGTTTGTGGGAATTGCAGAAGCCTTTTTCTTTTGGACACTAAAGAAATCCAAGGATATGGGAAAGTTTAGTTGTAGCCAAGATCATAATGGCAGGTAAGGACTGAGGGATATTTGGGCTTCTTTTACTCCTATTTCTTAACATCTCTGTTCCTGAGCCCTGGTTAATGTTTATTATTTAGCCTATATTGTTACTGGTCAAATTTCCTTTCAAAATGCACTGAAAATTTCCCCTGACAACAGCTGTAATGAACCCTATTTTTTCCAAATTAACAGATCATTAGTTTAAACTTTATTTGTTCTGACAAAGGGTCTTTGATTTGAAACTTTAACTCTGTTTCTTTCTCCACGGATACTGCCTGACCTGCTGAGCAACTTCATTTTATTTTTTTATTTTAGATTACTGCCTTCCGCAGTTCTTTTTGATTGTCATCAACAATTTGTCACCTCTGTACGAGATCACTTTCACTTCATCAGCAATTTACTGCATCTCTGAGACACCAGTGGGAATTCATAAAGCTTCTCAAGTAAAAATAGAAAACATGAAATACGGGTGTAATTTGCAAAACAAGTTGAGGGTTAGCAGAAAATTAGTTAAAAAGACTAAAATATTAAAACCAAACAAAACAGACAACGCTCAGAGTTGTAGCATGGATCAACAACAATAAGAGAAATAAAGGTCAACATTTTGGACACATCCCTTCAGCAGCTTAATCAGATCTTTCTCCTGGTTCTGTACCTTTCCAGCATTTATTACTAGAATTTCACATCCATGTTTCAGCTCTATCACTAATCTAAATTTCAACCCATACAGGGTTGACAAGCAAAAAAAAAGCAGATGCTAGAATTATGAAGTTCCAGTTTCAAAGAAAGGTCATTGAACTGAAATGTTATCTCTGTTTCTCCCTCCCCAGATGCTGCCTGACCTGCTGAGTGTTTGAAATATTTTCTCTTTTAACTCCTGAAGAAAAAAAATCTTTGTTTATTCAACACTGTGGCTCATTGACGCACCTGCTCGTTCCTCGAGGTCCCGGAATGGCTTTAAGACATTGTCCAGCTGCCTGTTGAGCTCGGCCTTCAGGTACTGCTCACCAACGAGGACCGATATCTCCTCACAGAGGGCCCTGGCCTCCTGCACGCCCTTCTCTTCCTGCTCTAGCTCCGCCCGGAGTTCACTGGCCACCTCCAGCTGGCGCTTCACAGCTTCTGGCTGAGCATCAATGGGCGGCTGGCTGGCCAGCTTAGCATCCAGAGTGCTCAGCTTGCCCGAGAGGTGCTGGACTAGAGTTTGGTACTGGATGCTTTTGATGATGGCCTGGTCGATGAGGTTAGAGCGGTTAACCAGCTGCCCTGTCAGACTGTCCCACTTTTGTGTTACAGCAGCCAACTGGTCACTGACAAAGCTGGAGGTTGGGGTAGAGTCATCCGGTCGACTCAGAATGCCCTCAGCTGCCATTTTCAACTGCTCATGTTGTGGCTTCCGTGTCTCAAACTCCTTCAGCAGGATCTATAAATGTGAGAGAGAAAAATAAATCAACTGGAAGGCAGAAAGTTGAATGGGTGCAATACTCAGACCAATCCCACAGTGCCATTGCCATCAGGGGATCCAAGCAATGTGGATCAGCAAGTGTGAAGTTTAAGTTGTTATGAGATTCCCCCAATGCAACTCTTCCCAGAGTTCATCATTGTCAATTATTCCATAATGGGAAATGGCACACGTTCAGTGTCCTCCTGTACGATTCACACACTTCAGGAACTGAGGAACACATCACTGAGACATTGGGAGTAATACATGTTCTACACACACCCTCCTCAAAGCAGAGAGATGGGAATTGGCAGCTCCGGTTCCACCACTGGTGTTAGTGTAATTTGCCCACTGGAAAAATTACGAAGAATTTACAGCATTCAGAAATGGTGTTTACAGCATTCAGAAATTTCTTACTCTGGGGTCCTCACCCTGAATTTCTCCCTCTTTCACTTTGAGATGCTCCTCAAAACTTCTCTCTTTCCCTGCTTTAATGGCTCCACATGTGGCTCTTTGTCAATTTGTTTGACGACTTTCCTACAAAGCACCTTAGTAACCTTGTTATGTTAAAGGTTGCCCATCCCTAATCACCCCTAGGTAGGTAGTGGTGAGCCACCTACTTGGACTGCATTAGGTACTCCCATGGTGCTATTGAGGAGGAAGTTCCAAGATTTTCATCCTGTGACACAAGAAAATAGGACCAGGAGTAGGCCACTCGGCGCCTCAAGCCTGCTCCATAATTCAGTACAATTGTGGTTGCTCTATGCTGGCCTCAACTCCTCTTCTATGCCAGTTCCCCTGAACCCTCAATTCCTTGACCTTTCAAATGTTTGTCTATCTATTGTGAGCAACCCCTCTTCTAATAGAGATAGTCAGTATACTTTATCTGGTATAAGCTGTTGGCTATGATTGTTGTGGACAGCATGAGTGGTAGTGACTGATAGTTAAATTCAGGCATTGCTACCTTCATGATACAATGTGTTAGATACGACAAGATGGTGACAACCACAAGATTACTCATGCCTAAAACATTCTTTGGTATAAACCACGCAATTCTTCATGCACTGTATACGAATCTCCCCACAATGTTCCATCTGACTAAAGGCTTTGTCTTTTTTTGTTATACATTCATGGGATATGAACATTGCTAACACATTTATTGCTCATTGCTAATTGATGTTGAACAGCTGGTGATTGGTAGATTGTCTTCTTGAGTCACTGCAATCCATGAGGTGAGGATACTCCCACTGTGCATAGTGGTTTGATTTAACTGAGTGGTTTGCTGGGATGTTCCATGACCTTTGGAACTCACAATGCAGCAAACCTTAAAAAGGGACATCAAGCAAGAATATCAAACATTCTTAATGGTAGTGACTAGTAAATCCAATTGGGAAGTTAGGAGAAACATCTTTACCGTGAGAACATGGGACTTGCTACAACAGGGAGTGATTGAGGTGATCTTTAAGGAGACATTCGATAAAAACATGAGGGGAAAAAGATAGAAAGAGATGGTAATGAGAAGAGAGGAATAGGCTCAAGAGGAGGCTGCTGAGCAGAGCTCTGGTAGTCCACCCGTAAATGCCGCCCCTCGGCCAGCAGGACCCATCCAAATCTGTCCACGGAGTGACTTATGTGGCAGGACTTAGTGCATTTCAGTTTGGCAAAGTTCATATTCGGTGCGTGGAGCTCGGTATGATGAGTGACCAGGATGGATCTGTTTGTTTCTGCACAGTACATACTTTGTAATGCTTTGTCTACATTTATTACCATTATATTGAAATATCCTTGCCACTTTATAAAAGCCTTTCTATTTTTTCCCCATTCCCTCTGTCACCTCTCTCCAAGCTGTGACAAGTGTTTGAAAACCCAGATCCTCAGAGACCACCCAATACCAAGCTTTCCAATATTCAAACCAGGCAATGTCACCTTCCCTCCCTCCTGAAATCTTAAAAGCACCAGTTCCTTTGATGCATAATCCAGCTCAGACTTTAGAATGAGTGAGACTCGTAAATAACAAGACTGCTGAGTCTCTTACACTAGTGCTGATTAACAGTGTTTACGGACCAGGAACATCTGCAAATATCAAGGAAATGACACTGATCATTTTTCATTATCGCAGGAGCCAATTACAAAAGACCAATTACAACACATTGTGCAACAACCACTTTGTGCAGCTCAATATGTATTTATGGACTTGTAAAGTTTGCTGGTTTCAGGAAAGATTTTTGTCTCTGGCTATTTTCAAACACTGCTCTGCACCTCATTGAAGAGGTGCACAAGATCATAACTGGTTATGAAAAGGTAAACAGAGAGAAACTATTCCCATTAGCAGATGGTTCAAGTATCAGGACCAGATATATAAGGTACATGATGGATATGATGAAAAATTCTCTTACACAGTGGATAGATAAGATCTGGAACTCACTGCCTGGAATCAATCCAGGCTTTCAATTGGGAAAAGAATAGACACCTAATAGAGACTCATTTGCAGAGGTGTGGGAAATGAGAATGAGAATATCACCGACAGGATTATTCTGCGAAGGAGCTGGTATAGACACAGTGGGCAGAATGATCTCCTGTGTTGAAACAACTTCATGATTCACTGGAGTACAGAAAGTTAAGAAATTCAGTGGATGTCTGGAAAATGACTAGGGCTTTTGAAAAGGGAAATAGGAAGAAAGAATCCATTCCAATTGGTCAATGAATGAGTTAGCTTATGGGCAAGCATTTAAGAAAAGGGAATTTTATTTTAATGCATAAGCTTGTTAAAATGTCCCACAATAAAAAGTGGCAGAAATAGAACTGCTAACAGGCTTTATTAAGGAAAAGTTGGATGAATATTTAAATTAAATGGTTTAAGGAAGGGCAGTTCTAAGTTTAGTGCAACATATGCATGATGGTGAACACATTCTGTGTGCCTTAAAGTGCTACAACTCTGGAACGGAACTGAACTCCAGCCATTAAAAAGGCACTCAGAAATACTTGGAAAACGGACAGCACGTGACAACTCTTCCTCACTAAAAAGCTTCTTCTAACAGCGTAACTAAAGCAAGGAATGCATCTGCTCAGGGTGACCTCTACTAGGGAATTTACACAATTCTGTCCGACAGCCATTTTAGGCAATTTTTACAGTGAATCTACTCACAATATAATGGGTTAAAAATATTTTAGATGTAGACAAATTTGCTAAAACTACTGAATTGTAAAGACCATTTTGCTGTCCTGACTGTTGCTGCAATCAGCTAAAGATACCTTAAGATGCAGTGGGCAGACATTTAAGGAGATCTTTCAGAAAGGACAGAAAACATACATTCCAACAAGAAATAAAGATTCCCTGGGGAGGATCCTACCATCTGTGGTGAACTAAAAGGGGTAACGATAGTATTAAACTTAAGTAAAAGGATATAACTGTGCAAAAATGGATGGCAGACCAGTAGACTAGATAGAATATAAAACCAACAAAGAATGGCTAAAAGATTAATAAGGAAGGAAAAATTAATACATAAGCTGGCCAAAAATGTAAAAATAGATAGCAAGTATTTCCACTGATATTTTAAAATAAATATTAACCAATTGAGCATTGGTCCTGCAGCAAGTGTCTGGGGAAAATAATGGAAAACAAGGGACTGCTGATAAATTCAACAGGTGTTTTGTTTCAGTCTTCACAACAGAGAATACTGGTAACATCCTAGAAAAAGCTGCATATCAGGAATTTGGAGAGAGGGAGGATCTCAGGGAAATTCTAGTCACAAGGGAAATGGTCCTGAGCAAATTGTTCAAGCTGTGGGCCGACAAATCTCCAGGTCCTAATGGAGCTCACACTATGGTCTTAAAGAGATAGCTATGAGTCATTATTAATCTTCCAAAATTCCCTAGTTTTGGCAAAGGTACCGATGGATTGGAAAATAGTAAACTCAACTCCTTTATTTAAAAAGGGAGTTAGAAAGCAGGAAACTACAAGCCAGATAGCTTAACATCTGTCATTGGGAAAAATGTCATTGGCTATAGATATTATAGCAGGCAGGTTAAAAAAAAATCCAAGGTCATCAGGCAAAGTTCACATGGTTTTTTCATAGGGAAATAATGTCTGACTGCAGTCTATGTCATATCATATCATAATCATATCATACTGCAGTCTTTTGATGAAGTAACTATAGATAAAGGGAACTTAGATTTTCAGAGGCATATGATGAGATGCCGCATCAAAGGTTAATAAGGAAAATAACAGTTTCATGATGTAGGAGGTGACATATTGCCATAGATAAAAGATTGACCGGCTAACAGGTAACAAAAGGCAGGTAAAATAAGTCTTTTAGGTTGGGAAGATGCAACAAGTGGAGTGCCGCAGGGATCAATGCTGGGGCCTCAACCTTTCACAATCTATTCAGAGGCCTTGGATGAAGGTTGGTTGCTAACTTTGCTGCTGACACAAAGGTAGGTAGGAAATCAAATTGTGAAGGGGATATAGGGAGTCTACGAGGGGATACAGATAGATTAATTGAACAGGGCATAACGCTGGCAAATGGAAAATAATGTGGGAAGATCTGAAATTGTTCATTTTGGCAGGAAAGATTTTAAAAAATGCCTATTGTATAAATGGTGAGAGATTACAAAGCTCCGAGATGCAGAGAGAGATCTGGACGTCCCAGTGTATGATTCACAGAAAGCTAGTATGCAGACATGTTGAGTAATTAGTAAAATTAACAGAATGTAATTGTTTATTACTGGGGCAACTGAACACAAAAGTAGGAAGGTTACATTTCAGTTATTGAGGGCATTTGTGAGGCCATATCTGGAGCACTGTGTACAGTATGGGTCTCCTTATTTAAGGCAGGATGTTGCTATATTGGAGAAGGTTCACCAGACTAATACGTGAAATGAGCAAGTTGCCTTATGAGGAAAGTTCAGACATGCTAGGCTTGTATCTGCTGGACTTAAGGAGAGGGAGAGGGGACTTGAATGAAACAGGTAATGCCGTGACATGTCTTGACAGAGTGGACATGGAGAGAATAAATGCTCTTGTGAGAGACCCTGGAACCAAGAGTCACCCATTTCAACAGAGGCGAGGTTAATTTTTGTTTCTCTCAGATGATGGAACTTTCTTCCTCAAAGAGCAGTGGAAGCAGAGACCTTGGATATTTTTAAGGCAGAGTGAGATAGACTCTTGATAGCAAGGAGACAAAAGGTTATTGTAGGTATACTGGCATGCAGAATTGCAGTTACAGTTAGATCAGCTGTGATATTCTTAAATGGTGGAGCAAGCTCAAATGGCTTGGTCTCACTGCTGATTTATGTACCATTGGCTGCAAGTTTTGAATCTCACAGCTCAATTGCCGTGGGCTTGTCTAGGATCTTTGACAGACTGTCTAATTAATTCCATTCCCTTTCCCTTTCATCATAGCCTTAAAAATTCCACCACCCCCTTTAAATACTTCTCAAACTCCCCTTCAGAAGTTCCGACTGAATCATCTGCCACCCTTTCAGACAATGCATTCCAGGCTTCCACATCAGTTAAAAACTCACCTTCTCTGATCTCAATGGAACTGTTGCTCCCAATAAGCAATGACTGACTAATGATGGTTAATGCTGATGAATAATGGTACTTCTTACCTGAACTTGTTGTTTCTGATTATTCAACATATGAGGATCAATGGAAAGCGGTCCCAACACATTCATCATTAGCTCCTTTTCAACGAGCCACTGACTAAGCTGCACCTCTGCCGTTTCAAATTGCGTGAGGAAGCCGGATGACTCCTCCAACTTCTGCTGCCGTTCACTGGCCAACTGGCTGACCTGCTGCCATTTTGAATCTAAAGCCAAGAGGAATGAAAATGAGTGCTGACAACTTTTCATCACCAACATAATTTTATCAAAACAAAATGTCTTCAGAACAGCAACTGGACCTTTAATGGGTCACGGCTCTACTTGGAAAGATTTAGATGAGGAAAGGGAGGTGGGAGGCTTGATTCAAACATAAATTTCAGTATGGACAGTTTGGGCCATTTGTCCTGTCTAAGTGCTGACACCCCATGTAATCTAGTGTAACCTTCAGTTGTAGTGCAAGCTGGTTGTTATGCCAATACCATCAGAGACACTCTCTCCACAACTAATAAGATGGAGGTCAACCCTTGGCCTTGCTTAGAGCACCCAAGGAAACTAGGATTACCTGCCTCATGAAATCATGGAGCACCCAAAAGTGAGTGAAGTTGAGAAACTCATCAAACTAGGAAGCACTGCTACAATAATGTGCA
>JARFYF010000002.1:12259069-12270251 GCA_030265395.1 Rhina ancylostomus
TTTGCTTTCCTCCACAAATTTCTGAAGGACAGCCTGGTTCTCAAGATCTGTGCCCTCTAACATAACCTCAAGATCTTCAAGGGCACTGGTGTCATCTGTATCAAACTCGACTTCATTCTCTATCTTCAATGCTACATCCATCATGTCTTCACTTAGCCCCTCTACATTAGGGGTACCAACAAAATCCATCATTTCATGTGTGTCTGCAATGTCTTCTAAACTTAGAACTGATGTTATCTTGTTACTTCCATGTACAGGGCCTTCACTTGTTCTTGCTTCAAATTCCAATGGAGGTGGAATAAACTCAGCTCCTTCAGTTGGAACCTGCTGTTCCAAAGGAAGCCATCGCATAGCTTCATCTGCCAAGTGCTTGTGATGTTCTACTGATGTTACTGCAGTGTCATGTCTTCCTCCTGGTTCTTCCATCCCTGAAGGTTCTACATACTCTTCATCACTCAAATCCCTTCTACCACACTTATTGGAGATCACCAGCATGCCTTTAAGATCTTGAGTCTTGCTGAAAACTTGATCTCCTTCCTGCAAAGTAGGACCTCTGTCAAGGCTCAGCATTTTCTTCAGGTCTTCTACAAACTTTGTTTGAAAGTCCATTTCCAAGGGGAGTGGAGCCAACCTCCTAGATTCACATGTTGGCAACAACTGGCCAGTCGGGGTCCTTTGCATGATTTCGGCTGTCTGCTGGCCTGCCTCAGGAAGGATAGCAGTCACCCTCTCTTGTACACCAGAACCTGAAGTTTGCAAAGCTGAGCTCATTATTTGAGAAAGCTCAGGAGTGGCATTACCTTCTGGAATCTTCACACTCCCTTTCAATCGGTTCTCCAACTCACTTCCAATAGAATTAACGATCCCATTGGCCAGTGTAATGCTTTCATTCAAGTCTGGATGTGGACTTGAAACTTTCTGAATTGATGTTACTTCAAGAGATTCTGCAGAATTCTCCGAAGTTTCAGTTGCCTGAACTGTCTTTCCCCCATCAAGGCTGTCAGTATCAACTGCAGCATTTCCTAGGCTACCTGCTGTCTGAGAAGTAGTCCCTTCTCCATTTTCACTGAATGGTAATCGCTGCAGCTTAGGAATCCAATACAATTCTTCACTGTTCATATTACCAGAGTGTTCACCAGATGCAGCACCGGGCTGTCTTCCTCCTACAACTACTGGCTCCAATAATCCAGAATAATTCAGACTTTTCTCAGTGCCAACACCTCCTGAGGTCTCTTTGGATTCCAAGTGATTCACAAATGCCTCACCTTCTTGATTGGGAAGACCTTCCTGCCAACTTCCAAAGAGATCACATGCACCACTTGCTTCCATTACCATTTGAACCTTTTCATTCAAGTCACCGTCTACCAGCAGCAGCCTCCTTCCTGTACCTGCGTCCATGTAGCTGTGCATCATTAAGTCAATCATGAACTTCTGCTGAACTTCCATCTGATTCTGAGTTGCATTCTCATCCCGACCTGTTTCTTCAGTGTCCGAAGTATCACTTGCGGCACATGTTTCAATTTCTGAATTTGAAGTCTGGTCTGCGACATCTGCAGAGGAAGGCTGAAAGCCATTGGTGTGGGGCATGAGGTCAGGGATCTGTATTGTGCTCAGGATACACGCTGTCTTCTGGTCTATTATACCTTTCCCTCTCGCCTCTTCAGGTGTGAGCACCAGTGAGCTTTCTGGAATGTAAAGAGCTGCTATTTTTTGCCTGTTGCTCAAGATTTTGTGGGCCAATTCATTTGTTACCACTCCTTGCTGCAAAGACGTATCTATGGAAAATATTTCACCAGAATCAGGCCAAATAAGGCCCATAAACACCCTTTGTGATTCCAACACTAAAAGAGCACTACTTGAAGTTATTAAGTTGCATTGTATGGCTTCATCCATGCTTAATCTGCAACCACTTTTTGGGTTGACTATGCCTCCTGTTTGAACTTGATGAGTGAGGAGGGCAGAAGCTGTATCGTGATCGATCAGACCACATTCCAAAGCTTCATCCACTGTGAGACGCCTTTCAGTCTGAGGATCAATGAGCCCTCCTGCAAACAGCTGAGCTCCCAGAAGCCTGATCAGCACTTCACGATCTATGAGACCTTCATGGACTGCCCGGAAAACACTGGTCTCTCTGCCAGATTTCAAAGTGATCATTCCCGATTTTTGCAGTCTCACAGGAAGCAGTCTGAGATTTGTATCTTCGTCCACAATGGTTCTTTCCATTAACTCCATCAGTGATACTTTCTCGGACGTACTGGGATCAATCAGCTCCTTGCAGATTTTCTGCCTCTCTACAAGTCTGAAGTACAGCTGAGCGGTGATGAACTTTCTCTGGAAAGCTTCCTCGAGACTGAGCTTCTCACCAGTAACGGGGACGCGTAGACCTCCAGTTGCGAGCTGTGCCTCAAGAACCTTGATGACTAAAACCTCAGAAGGTACATTCTGAGCATAAGCAGCAACAGCAGAATGGATATCACTCGTTCCACGCAAGGTACTTGAAGTACGGGTGGCAGCATTGCTCAGTTGCTTCAGTTGATTGAAGAGTTTTTGGTCTACTAATTGGCACCTCAAAGCTTCCTCTAAATCAAGGCAGTGTCTTGTTTCTGGAAAAATAAGGCCTGACACAATGACCTGTGCTTCCAGCAATATTACGCCTGTGTCATAATCAATGAGACCATTGCGTATTGCATGGAAGATTGGAAAAACCATTCCAGTTGACAGGTCAACAACCCCTGCGATGGCTTCATAGGTCTGAAAATCAATAAGGGGGAAAAGAATATTTTAAAATATTACGCAAGGGAAAACAACAGTGCCAAAATAAAACAACGCACATAATCATTATCTCCAATCTCCTCAGAATTCATTCATGCAAAATATACTTCAGCTGTGCTCATGTGACAGTACAAGAATGTTCACTTACCCAGGAGATGAATGTTAGCGATGCAACAGTAAAAGTGAGGCCCAGAATTGATGTCGATAGAAGAAATAATTTATTTAAGTCCTGCATGCATTTCCTTTAACGCAAAAGTATCATCCGTGTACTTAAAAGGGTTAGTCGTAAGAAGAAGCAAAAAGAGGGTTATTCTTAGTCTTAAATAATGCTCAGTGCTTTCTTGTGGAGCTTAAGCACCATGCTTCTGTTTACATAGAACATTAAGAATTATGTAAAAACATTATGATGACCATGCTGTCCATGTTTGCATCACACATTGGCTTGACTTCTTTTCACAAGTTCTGTCTTTCTCACTCAAACACAAAAAAGTTAACCTCATTTTTTAAAAATCTGACAACACAAGCTTATCTTTTTGATTATCAATAACGCCGAGAAAACTTCTAATTGTTGTATTGATGTCACAGCTTTTCAGATTATCACTGAGGAGGCAAATTCTACTCTGCTGCAGAAATTCAGCTGAACCCTTCCCCTGAACCCAGGCTTAGTTATTACCTTCTCCCCTGATGCTTCAGCCAGCATGCTCTGAGAGAGCTGGAGCTCCTCAGAAGACCGTTCACACAATTTATCATAAGCTTCCTGAAGTTCCTCCACTTGCTTTTCAGTTTGTAGTTTATCATCTTCCGATATTCTACGTGGGGAAATAAAAGTTATTGTTAAATTTGTTATCTGCAATAACAGGCCATTAAAGATACCCTAAAGTCCCATCACAAAAACAGGCATTGACAATCTGGTCATTAGGGAACTCAAATCAGAAAGTGATGATTTAATTCTTCACACTCATCCACCTGAAGCTTTTTTTTTAATTTTCAGGATCAGGGTGTTTCTGGAAACCCAGCATTTATTGCCCACCTGCATGGTTCTGAGAAGGTAGTGGTGAGGTGTGTTCTTGAATCACTGCAGTCTTTCTGGCGAAGGTGCTCTTATCGTGCTTTTGGGTGGAGAGAGTTCCAGTAACTTTACCTCATCGATGATGAAAGAGTAGTGATATAAATTGGTATATTTGTTTATTGTTGACACATGTGTACAGTGAAAAACTTTGTTTTGCATGCCATCCATACAGATCATTTCATCACATCTGTACATTGAGGTAGTACATGGGGACAGCAATAACAATGCAGAATCTAGAGTTGCAGTTACAGAAACAGTGCAGTGCAGGTGGACAATAAGGTGCTGGGCCACGAGGAGGTAGATTGTGAGTCCACCTTATTGTACAAGAGGTCCATTCAATAGTCATTACAGCAGCATAGAAACTGTTCTTGAACCTGTTGGTACGTGCTTTCAGGTATTTGTATCTTCTGTCTGATGGGAGGGGGAGGAGAGAGAATGTCTGGGCCGGGAGGAGTCTTTGATTATGTTGGCTGCTTTACCAAGGCAATGAGAAGTGTAGACAGAGTCTACGGAGGGGAGGCTGGTTTTCATGATGGACTTGGCTGTGACCACAACTCTCTGCAGTTTCTTGCAGTCTTGGGCAGAGCAGATGCCCTACCAAGCCGTGATGCATCAAGGATAGGATGCTTTCTATGGTGCATCTATAAAAATTGGTGAGGGTCCAAGGGTACATGCCAAATTTCTTTAGCCTCCTGAGGAAGTAGAAGCATTGGTAAGCTTTCTAGGCCGTGGTGTCAAGATGGTTGCAAGAAGCACTGGTGTCTACATGGTTGAACCAGGACAGATTACTGGTGATGTTCACTCTGAGGAACTTAAAGCTCTCAACTATCTCCACCTCAGTATCATTGATCTAAACAGGACTGTGTGCACCGCCCTGCTTACTGAAGTCAATGGCCAGCTCTTTTGTTTTGTTGACATTGAGGGAGAGGTTGTTGTCATGACACCATCCCACTAAGCTCTCTATCTCCTTCCTGTACTCATTATTAGAGATTCGGCCCATTACGGTGGTATCATCAGCAGACTTGTAGATGGGAGTTAGAGCAGAATCTGGCCATGCAGTCATGAGCGTATAGGGAGTAGAGTAGGGGGCTGAGGACGCAGCCTTGTGGGGCACCAGTGTTGAGAATAATCATGGCTGAGGTGTGGCTGCCTATCCTCACTGATTGCAGTCTGTTGGCCAGGAAGTTAAGGATCCAATTGCAAAGGGAGCTGTTGAGTCCCAGGTCCAGGAGTTTGAAGATGGATTTGGTTGGAATTATGGCATTGAAGGCGGAGCTATAGTCAATAACTTGTAGGTGTCTTTATTATCCAAACGCTCCAGAGATGAGTGTAGGACCAGTGAGATGGCATCCGGCGTGGACCTGTTTCGGCAGTAGGCAAATTGCAGTGGGTTACACAGGATAGTGTGCAACCTGCAGGCGGTGGCATTCCTATCCATCTGCTGCCCTCGTACCTCTTGGTGGTAGAGGTTGTGGGATTGGGAGGTGCTGTTAGAGTAGCCTGGGCAAGTTGCTGCAGTGGATTTTGTAGATGAGACATACTGTGACCACTGTGTGGTGAGGAAATGAATGTTCAGGCTGGTTAATTGGGTGCCAATCAAGTGGGCTGTTTCATACTGGATGGTCTCAAACTTCTTGAGACTTGTTGGAGCTGCGCTCATGCAGGCAATTCCAGGGTATCCTATATCACTCCTGGCTTGTGCCTTATGGATGGTGAAAGGGCCTTGGAGTGTCAGGAAATGAGTCACCCAAGGGTACACAGCCTCTTGCCTGCTCTTGTAACCATGGTATTTATTTTGCTGGCTCGGGAGATTCTGGTCAGGTATGACCTCAGGAAGTTGATGATAGGGTCACAGTGCTGGTAACGTCACCATATATCAAGGGAGATAGTCATGGCATGGCATTTACATGGTGCAAGTATTATTTGCAAACTATCAGTTTGTTCTTGAATATTGTCTAGGTCTTGCTGCAAGCTCACTGCTTCATTTGCAGAAGAGTTCTACAAAGGGATCTTGCGGTCCAAGTCCACAGCTCTCTGAAAGTGGTTTGACAGATTGATAGGGTAGGAAAGAAGGCTTGCCTTTATTAGTCGAGGCACTGAGTTCAAAAAGTCAGGAAGTTAAGTTGTAGCTTTGTAAAATTCTAGTTTGGTCACACCTGGGGTACTGCATTCAATACTGGTCACTCCATTATAGGAAGTATATGGAGGCTTCGGAGAGGGTACAGGAGAGGTTTACCAGGATGCTGCCTGAATTAGAGGGCAGGTACTATGAGGAGATGTTGGACAAACTTGGGGTGTTTTCTCAGGACCGGCAGAGGTGACGGGGATACCTAATAGAAGTTTAAACGATTATGAGAGGCATAGAGTAGAGAGTCAGTATCTTTCTCCCAGGGTCAATATGTCTAATACTAGAGAGCAGGCATTTAAGGTGGGAGGGGGTAAGTTCAAACGAGATGTGTGGGCAAGTTTCTTTTTTTACACAGAAAGTGGTGGGTGTCTAGAATGCACTGCCAGGGGTGGTAATGGAGGCAAATATTATAGAGGCGTTTAAGAGGCTCTTCAATAGCCACGTGAATGTGCAAAGAAGAGGGAAATGGACATTGCGTAGGCAGAAGGGACTAGTTTAGTTAGGTGTTTAGTTACTAGTTTAATTAGTATGGCACATCATGGGTCGAAGGGCCTGTTCCTGTGCTATACTATTCTATGTAGTTGTGAACAAAATTAAACATTCTACAATCATCAACAGCATCCCCACTTTTGACCTCATGATGGAAGGAAGGTCACTGATGGAGCAGCTGAAAGATGGCTGGGTTAAGGACATTACCCAAAGGAACAACTGCAGTGATATCCCGGGGCTGGGATAATTGACCAGTTACAACTCCAGCCACTGAAGTGTTTTTCCCTTGACATCCACTGACTTGGACCAAGCTCAATCCCACACTTGGTCACAGACTGCCTTGGCGTCAAGGGCAGTCACTCTTACCTCATCTTTGGAATTCAACTCTTTGGTCTGTGCTTGAACCATGGCTCTGATGAGGTTTGAAGCCTTGTAATTCTAGGGAAACTTCCTAGCCAGCACTGTTGATGGCACCACTGCTTTGCTGATGTTTGACACTGGACAGCAAATAGCCAGAATGGCTTTGCCCTGAAAGTGGGAAAAAAACTGCAGATGCTGGAAATCTGAAACAAAAAGAGAAAATGATGGAAACACTCAATGGGTCAGGCAGCATCTACAGAAAGAGACACCGTCAATGATTCGGGTCTGTGATCCTGAGGAACATTGTAGAGGAACACCTGCAGTTCTTACAGTTTCGGTCCACAGAATACGCCTGACCTGCTGAGTGCTTTCAGGATTTTCTGAGTTGCTTTGGATTTGTCCTGCATTTACTGATTAGGACATCTTCAGGTCATTTTCCATATGGCCAGGTGCATGCCAGTTGAAACAGTGCAGAAGCAGCTTGGTCAGAGGCACAACTAGTTTTGGTGTAGTCTTCAGCTGGGACATTGGCTGGTTCTGTAGCCAGTTCTGCATCCTGTACTCTCAGTCCTTTCTTGTTATTGCATGGAGTCAATCAAATTCATTGAAGACTGGCTTGTGTGACAGGGGAGCTCTCAGAGAAATGCTTCAATATTTTCAGTGAACTATGGACTTGGACCCCAAGATCCCTCTGTACCTCGATGCTATTAAGGGGCCTATCGTTACCTGTATACTTTCTCCTTTCATTTACCTCCCAAAGGGCAACACCTTATACTTGCCCAAATTAAACTCCATTTGCCACTCTCTGTCCAGGTCTGTAACTGATCTATATCCTGCTATATGCTTTGATTGTCCTTCACACTGTCCACAACTCCACCAATTTTGGTGTCATCTGCAAACTTGTTAATCCACCCATCTACATTTCCATCCAACTCATTGATATATAATCACAAACAATAGAGGTCCCAGCACTGATCCTTACCAGAATAACAGCCTTCCACCTCAACTCTCTGTCTTCTAGAAGCAAGCAAGTTCTGAATCCAAACTTGCAACTTACCCTGGATCCCATGCGTCTTTATCTTCTGAATAGATCTACCATGAGGACCTTGTCAAATGTCTTACTAAAGTCCATGTAGAAAATGTCCACTGCCTTACCCTCATCAAGCACCTTTGTCATTTCCTCAAAAAACTCAATCAAGTTTGTACGGCACGACCTGCCCCTCACAAAGTCATGCTGACTGTCCCTAAGCAAGCCATGCCTTTCCAAATGTTCACAAGTCCTATCCCCCAGTATCCTCTCCAATTGCTTCCCTACCACTGACATGAGGATCACTGGCCTATAATTACCTGGATTATCCCCATTTCCCTTCTTGAACAAAGGCACAAGATATGCTACTCTCCAGTTCTCTGGGACCTTGCCTGTTGCTAGTGAGGATACAATGATCCTTGTCAAAGCCCCAGCAATCTCCTCACTTGCTGCTTTCAATATTCTGGGATACATACCATCAGGCTCTGGGCATTTATCCACCTTAACCTTGAGTTGTAACTTCATCAGGTTGGCACCTCATTTTTTGGGTACACCTGATACTGCTCCCATCATACTTTCTGGACTCCTCATTGAACCAGGGATATCGTCTTTTGGCTTGATAATAATGGGTCATGGAGAGAGATACACCAAGTCATGAAGCTACAGACTTTCAGATTGCAATTACATCGGCCTGAAACTATTATCACAATACAACTTTCCTTCATTTTCTATTTTAGTTTCATATTTCCAGTGTGAATCTTTGCTTTTCAATTGCCAACTTATATTTCTATCAGTGCTCTTGTTCAAGTTCCTCAAAATTCATATTTTGTAAACCATTCTGGTAAAGTAACTGCAGGTATCAAACAGAGCAGAAATGTATGTGAATAATTTTTACTGCTCTTAGACAGCTTACCATTTTGGATAAACTCAACTGTGAACCAATATCAAGAAGAGGAAAGATCCAAATGAAGCCAGAGTTGGATAATAGTCAACCAAAGAAGATGAGTGAAAAGTCAGTCAAAACTGAGGAAAGGCTGTTTCCACTTGTCCACCCTCCTTTACTTTTGCCTCCTCTCTTACATGTGACCAATTTTATTAGAATCTATTTCAAGGTATTCTCTATGCATGATCCAACCAGTGCCAGCTGTCAATTCAACTTGGCCCTGTATGTCTACACACTGGATTTTTGGTGTAGCTTGAGGACCAGCAGGGAATTTTCCTACTGTTTTCAACATTATTCTCCATTCAATCAAGATTACCATAAACAAGTATTAACGACTCATTCCTTTAGTCATTCTCAATGGCCATTTGCCTAGATATGAGTGCACATACATTTATTTATATGGTCAATTCATAATGAGGGTTTGTTTCGCACATATATTTAATGTTTTTACTCCCATTTTCGGAGACATTCATGCAGATGATGATTTCATTAAAGGTAATGATGCCTTAACCTTATCTTACTTAAAGAAACTGGAGCAATAATGTGCAACCCATAACCTTTAATTTTACTTGACAATAAAGCATGGAGCAAATCACATGGGTCAAAAACATGTGAATTAAAGGTTCCTGCTGGGACATGAAGTTTCTGGCAACAGGTTCTGCCACAATTTTTTACATGCTGCATTTCTATTCACAAGCATAGCTGACAAGGATTTCAGCATCTCTATATTATGCCTATCATCACTGGCCATATAACCATATAATCAATGGTCATATACTTCACAGTGGCTTTGATCTACACATGGCACAAGCTATTCAGTTGACAGAATGCCATGTCACCCTCCCACTAAGTTTTCCATCACCATCATGCACCATGATTGTCAAAGAGTACATTTTGAAGATCTGATTCACTTCCCAGTGCAGGAATGACGTGGCAGTTGCAACATTTAAAGGAACGAGAGCAAAACACCCCAAGGATTTTTGTACCAGCATTATCTATCCATTGGACATAATGACACCAAGTAACAGTGACATCCAAGTCCTAGGCAAAATTTGTTGCTGATAGTGAGGAAGGAAGTCTTAGATTACCAAACAGTATTGATCAACTAGTAAATTGGATGGAGCAATGGCAGATGAAATTTAATCCTATTAAATGTGAGGTGATGCTTTTTAGAAGGTCTAGTAAGTGTAGGATTTATACTGAAATTTATATGGCCCTAGAGAGTATTGAGGAACAAAGACTCTGTCATAACCTTGACAAGTTCAGAGATATGACAGCACAGTGATCATATGTGATGCTAGCCTTCATTAGTTGGTGCCTAGAATATAAAAGCTTGGAGGTCATAGTTTTATGAAACTTTGGTTATGCCACTGGAGTATTATGTGCATTTCTGGTTGTCACACTGTAGGAAGCATGTGATTGCACTGGAGAGGATGCAGAGGTGATTCACCTGAATGTTGCCTGGGATGTAACATTTCAGTTTGAGGAGAGATTGGTTAGGCTGGGTTTGTTTTTCTTGATGTGGTTGAAGCTGAGGGGGCACTTGATAGAGGTATACAAGATATAGGGTAGATGGTGAGAAGCTTTTCCCCATAATGGAGATCTCTAAAAGCAGAGGGTATAAAAAGGGTTCAAGGGGATCTGAGAAGATGGTGAAAACTGTCTGACAAGATGGTGGAGTCAGTGGTCTTACAACATTTAGTAAGTATCTAGATGTGCTCTTGAATCATTTTCTCTACCATTGATGTTAGGCCAACTAGTTCCATGTTTTCTCTCTCCCTCCTTTCTTTAATAGCAGGGTTACATTTGGTATCTACAAATCTGTGGGAAAAGTTCTAGAATCCATGAAATTTTAGAATATGACAACCAGCATGTCCATTGTCTCAAAGCCACCTCTTTCAAAACCCTAAGATGCAGGACATCAGGCCCTGGGGTTATCACCATTACAGTTCCATTAATTTATCGAGTACTAATTTTTGCTCATGCTTATTTTTTTGAGCTTCTCGTCCTGCATATTTCTGTGAGATTTTCTATGCCTTCTGTGAAAACAGAAACAAAATATTTGTTTAATTTCACTGCCATTTCATTTTTTCCCCAATATAATTTCTCTTATCTCTCTCTATAAGTGACACGCATTAAATCGAACTTTTGTTTTACTTTCCACATATCTTACATTTTTTTTGTTTCTCACTAACATTCTACTTGCTCTTTCCTTTTTGATGCTTTGATCTTCCTTTGCTGAATTCTGGAATTTTCAAAAATCTTTAGCTTCTCTGCTTT
Source organism: Rhina ancylostomus (assembly GCA_030265395.1). Lineage (NCBI taxonomy): Eukaryota > Metazoa > Chordata > Chondrichthyes > Rhinopristiformes > Rhinidae > Rhina > Rhina ancylostomus. The sequence continues at coordinate 12,270,138 of JARFYF010000002.1, forward strand.
TTTTAGCAACATTATAAGCCCACTCTGTTGTTGCAACCTTTAGCCTCTTGATGTTGAGACAGTTTTGAAAGGCAGGGTAAGAAACTATACAAATGCTGAATATTTTTTAATATT
>JARFYF010000002.1:12456953-12470033 GCA_030265395.1 Rhina ancylostomus
TCTCTCTCTCTCTCTCTCTGCAGGCTCTTTTGTTTAATAAGACTTTTTTTTAGTTTAATGGTGTGGAGGCAATGGACCAACCATTAGAACATAGAACAGTACAGCACAGGAACAGGCCCTTCAACCCATGATGTCTGTGCCAAACATGATGCCAAATTAAAGTAATCCCTTCTGCCTGAACATGATCCATCCATATCCCTCCATTCCTTGCACATTCTTGTGCCTATCTAAAAGCCTCTTAAACACGTCTATCGTATCTGCTTCCACCGCCACCCCTGGCAGTCCGTTCCAGGCACCTACCATTGTCTATGTAAAAAACTTACCCCGTACATCCCCTTCAAACTTTCCCCCCTCACTTTAAAGGTACATCATCTAGTATTTGACATTTGTATCTCTGTGATCTGTGAGCTTACCAATCACCCTTCAGTATGTTATAGAGATCTACTGATGATCTCCATACAGTGTATCTTCATACACTGATCTCCATATACTGTATCTTCCATACAGTGAGTTCCTTGCCCCCACATCCTCTGGGTTTCAAAATCAAAACCTCCTCAACAACTCTCACTCCTTTTACTAATTACTTTAAAGTAAAGTAATCAATCTTCATATCTGACTGTCAGGATGTGTGGACAGAATATGCACTGAGATTCCATTGCACAGGACAACTTATTAAACTAGCAAAGCTATTCTGCAGCTTGGAAAATGACGAGAGTGAGTTCAGCAAATAATTCTCCAGCTTTTAATGTTGGGTGGAAAATTACTGGGTGGACATCAACAGAGTGTCAGAATGCACAGTGAGCAAGAAGCACCACCCAGGGGATCACCTGTTGTATGCTTATACAGCAGTAAGCATTATAAAAGAAATGAAGTCTCACTAACAGGTCCCATGAGATCCAGCATTCGGAAGGTAATTGGTTTCCACCCTGTGATACAATTGATCAGATAAATAAATAAAATATAACAGTGGACAGGAGCAGGCCCTGTGAGTAGAACTGCTTGGGATATCAATAGTCTGCTCTTGTAGCTCTGTGTTGTTCCAGCGCAATATGATACCTTATTACATTAGAATCCAAGAAGATTTGCTGGGTTTCCATTGATAATCTCTCCCCTGCTGACCCTGTCAACGAGGAGCACAAAGATGTAAGAACAGTCCCTCAGGCTCTGCTTTGCTCCCTACATGTATAATCTCCGCCACAATCGAGACTCACAACATTTCCTAAATCTCAGGTTCAAATCAAGATGCATTGTTGGTGACAAACAGGTTGGTTCAGTAGTTTAAACTTGACTTGGAAAGGAAGAAAGTACATGCACTTACCTATCGACCTCAAGATATCCCAAAGCAATTAAGTATTGTTGAAATGCAAGCCTTGTTATAATGTAGGAAATGTGACAGCTAATTTGCAAGTATCAGTTTGCCACAAAGTGGAATGAGACGATGAAAATGATTGTAATGAGATGAAGCAAGCAGATAATCTGTTTAAACAGAATTGGCTTAAGGAGAGATATTAGCCAGGGGATCAGGGATGGTGCCATTTTATACATTTCCTGAAAGGACAGATAGAGCCTCTGCCTGAAGGACAGCACTTCAGAGAGAGCTGCACTCCCTCAGAAGTGCACTGCAAGTCTCAGAGATGAACCCAAAGCTTTGTGACTGAGAGGCAGGTGTGCTATCCGGAGACACATCTAATACACTTCCCCATCCACATTAGATCTGTCAATGTCTCCATCTTGTGAACAAGATGTTAAACAGATGTCTCATCTGCACTCACAGAACAATTTAAAAGATATCATAGCAATATTTAAAATGTTTATCTCTCACTGAATATCACAAAAACAGATTGGCCTAGAAATTCTACAAAGCAATGTTTACATGTGGTTTACGTTAGTAATTCCATGAAAATATGCTTGATTAAGAAAATTATGAATTTTAGAATTAGAACTCTATTTTCCCTCAGCATTCCCATGCACCTGATGCACTAACGTATAAGGCACCCAGCCGATGCCTGATGGCACCCGTGGTTGTGTGGTCCTGAAAGGGATGTGCATGGGGGTATATAAATGCGAGTCTTTTGTTTTGTTTTCTTTCTCAGGCATTCCATTAAAAGAGCAGACACGCGTGATGTTAGGCTTAGCATCAGCATTGCATGGGACAATTCCATTCTTTAGTGGGATAGATATACTGGGGCAGTTTTACTTCCTTCTATGCTTGTCCCTTTACAGATTTTGTGCATCAAGCTTGCTATCACTGCCTGTTACAGCCTGCTCTGAGATACATTGCTGCTTCATTAGCTAAAAAATACAGTACAAAATAACCGGCTCACTGGATTCCCAACTCTTGGCTGACTTTAAGCTGATCATCAAGGCGACCACCACTAGATGGAGCCTTTGCCCTCGTTCCCATAAAACGGTAGGACAAGTCTGCCTGCCCAACTGTGGGGTCACAACCAGGCTAAATTCATGGGATGATTCCAAAAACTGTCATCAGAGAATATCTGGCATGTTACCTCCCTCCGGTCCCATGGGCAGTTTTAAAAGCCTCCTCAAAATCAACTGAAATGGTTTTTAATCATTTCAAACCCAGTTTATATTTACAAGCGGGTTTGGGTGCAGTAGCTTAATGCCTAAATTTCTGAACTTCTAATCCTTGGAGAAATAACCTGGAGATACAGTAAAACTGATAATCCACAACCTGATTTTCTGGAAAACCCAACGTTCAGGATCTGATTCACCCGGCTTTGCTTCCCGCACTCCATTTAAACTCTCTGGGACCCCAGCCCCACACTCCTTATAAACTCACCAGGGCTCTATTTCCTGCACTTCCTTTATAGTTACCTTGTTCACTGGAATATTTATTGTACTTCAGCGTAACATATAAAAAAAAGTGAATTAAAAATTCAGCATATCAATAGGAGTAAAATCCAAAAGTTTGGAAAATTGACAATTCCTTCCTTGAATCTGCCAGTGCAGCACCACCAAAGTCCTGGATTATCAGCGTTTTCCTGAAGAAGTTCGATTCCTACCACAACAGCTAAAGATTTACTTAAATCAATCTGGAATTGATAAATGGTGATTATGAAGACATCTTTTCTGCATGAACATGATGGGCTGAATGGTCTCCACATTTTTATGAGAGTAATAAAATGGCGCTTCAGTAGATATTAGGGCAAGCATTCACCTGAACAGGTAGTTTTCAAGAAGGAGAGTGGGTAGAGAATGTTAGTGAGGGGATTCCAGAACGAGGCTCAGCAGAGCTGACAATGGTGGGGTGACTAAATTCAGGAATGGCCCCTCTGACTGCCCCACAAAAGGCCCATGTCCTCTATTGACCATGGCTACTTCTTCAGGGATTGGAAAGGGGTCAAATGGCACACTTCCACCCTGGCTACATACAGCTCAGTCTGGGGATGTTTGGGAGGTCACATTCTTTAGTTAACGAGAGGGAGAGGGAGTGAGCATGAATCCATAAAACATAGAACAGTACAGCACACTAACAGGACCTTCGGCCCTTGATATCTGTGCCAACCATGCTGCCAATTTAAACTGCACATCTGCCTGCATATGGTCTAAATCCTTCCATTCCCTGTTTGTTCATGTCCTTGTATAAATGCCTCTTAAAAATTGTTATTATATCAGCTTCTACCATCTGCCTTGGCAACACATTGTAGGCACCTACCCATGTAAAAAATGTGCCTCATAAATCTCCTTTAATAATCCATTACATTAAATAGCCCCCGTTTCAGTAGATTCAGCACAACTGCACCAGTGTGGGTAAATGGACCACACAGCTGTGCATGGTTAAGCACAGGAAGTGTTTGAGAGTTGGACAGAGTACAGAGAGCATTCCTACCAAACCTGGGATGGTTCACTTGCTGACACCAGGTATTTTAGGCAAGTGATTGCTTCCTGCCCAGGACTGACATTAACTCAAACACAATTCAAACAGGGAGAATAAAATGGGATCGAAGTAGGGTTTGTATAAATGAGTGCTTGATGGTTGGCACAGACTTGTTGGGCCACAGACTGTGTTCTGTGACTCCAGTACAAAGAAACATCTCCGAAGATCTTGAACCTGTAATCTCTGTTTCAGTAAAGTCTGGCTTGGATTTTGAGAAACTTTTTAGCTTTGTCAGAGTGATAGTCACAGGAATTTGAAGAGTGTTGAAGTAGTTCTTCACAAACACAATGACACAGATATCGCAGCTGTACATAGACAGCAGTGGGACCAAAAATAACGAATGATTCTCAAACCTGGGCATTTCATTAATCAATCCTGAAGTTATAATTGGTGTAAAATGGTGATTGGTTGCCTGAGTATTTTACAAGTGAAGCAGGTGCAGTTCCTGTCCAGTCACAGAAGGAAGCCATTTGACCCTTTAAGTTGAGGCAATCCCATCAGTCCCATTCCTTCATTTTATTGCACATTCTTTACTAAGAGCTTGTCCAAATCCCTTTAGATGGGAATTCTGTATTTAGCACCCCGTACCCAAGGACTTTCAGATAATAATCACTCCCTGCATAAAACAGTTTTTCCTCATATCCACCGAGCATTCTTACCCAAAATTTTAAATCTGCGCCCCCTGTCCTGTGAACCATCTACTAATGGGAACAGCTTCCCTCTCTCCACCTTACGTGAACCTGCCATGATCCACTGAGAGCAGAGGTAAGGACAGCTACAATCTTCCCTTTTCTTCCTTCAGCCCATTTAGGACCAGGCTACAGGTTTGACACCGATTGCCTGATCTCCAGTTGTCCTGGTAGTTTGATACAACTCTAGGTCTTGCTCTGCCACCTTGGATGAAGATTTAAATATCAAACAGCACCCAATTTGCACCATAAACATCCAACATTTGCCCTTGGTTACCTCCCCTAATGCCCCCAGCCAACCTTCATCCCTAATTACCTTCCTCCAGCCCTCCCTACTGACCTCTCTTAACTCCCACAATTATATTCCCAACCCTTGTCCCCAATTACCTTCCCTCAGCCCTCGCCCACTCACCTCCCCACCCCTCCCTTCCCTTCCCCAACAATCATCCTCGATTACTTTCCCCCAGCCCTCCCATCACTCACCTGTCCCCCAGCAATCACCTGCCCTCAGTTCTCGCTCCCACTCACCTCTCCACCCCTAGCCCTCACCTCCCTGCCCGTCCTCTCAGTCACCTCCCCCAAACTCTCCCTCTCAATTACCTCCCCTAAGCCTCACGTTCAATCACTTCCACCCCCACCCCGAAATTGTTCTGCAGATAGGCTACTGATCTGTTTTCCTTCTCAATGTGTGGACAGGACCTCCCATCGTTAACTGCCCTCGAGCAGATGGTGTTGGTGAGCCAATTCGGTCCAGGTGGTGGAACAATGATTATATGTGTCTCTCCCAACAGATGCAAACTTCCCCACTGGATATTTTCATCATTTTCCTAGGGTGGGGTTTCCCCAGTATTAAATATTCCAGGACCATTGTCAAGAAAGGTCAACAATCCCATTAATTTATTAACCATGGAAACCAACCCCCAATCATACCTCTCCTCTTCATTTACTAAAACCACACTCCAGTTGACGAAAGACACAATTTTGTGGGATACAGAAGTTAACCTCAGTATCCTGTCCAGTACTTAACACTCAATCAATGTTAGTCACAGAGTCATAGAGAGATAAAGCGTAGAACAGGCCCTTTGAGTCCACACTGACCATCAACCACCCATTTACACTAATCCTACATTAATACCATGGGCAGGCACGGTAGTGTAGTGGTTAGCATAACGCTTTACAGTGGCAGTGAACCAGGTTCAAATCCAGCCACTGTCTGTAAGGAGTTTTTACGTTTTCCCCGTGTCTGCGTGGGTTTCCTCCGGGTGCTCTGGCTTCCTCCTTCATTCCAAACACGTACGGGTTAGGAAGTAGTGGGCATGCTATGTTGGCACCGGAAAACGTAGTGACACTTGTGGGCTGCCCCCAGAACACTACGCAAAAGATATATTTCACTGTGTGTTTCGATGTACATGTGACTAATAAAGAGATCTTATAAAAACTCTCATTTCAAGATTCTGTCTTCTCTTCTCAACTGCCCAAAAGGAAACTGATTTTTTCTGTCTACCCAATCAAAACCATTTATCATTTTAAACCTAATTCCAACGATCCCTCAATCTTCTTGGCACAAGAGAATACACAAGAAGTTTATACAATTTGCCTTCAAAATTTAGTCTGCTAAAGTTCACCAGGTACACTATAATCACCATTAGATTAAAGGTTCTTGAAATCCCTGTCTGCATCATTACCATTGTCACGCCTTGACTATTTGTCTGCGGGTATTACAATGCTTACATTTCTGTCTTTGCAAAGCAAATTCTGTTTCTAAAACCATGATGATAATTCAAAAATACTTCATTGTCTGTAAAGTGCTTTGGGACTAGCACAGTAGTCGTAAGTGCAAAATAAAAACAAATCTCGTTATTCTCATTCACGATTTCAAACCATTGTTGAAAATGGACACTTTGCAGATTTCTTTTTAATAAAAATGGTGTTCAGTCAATACTTCCATTTTGGAAGTAGATGTTGCCGTTTAATTAGTAATTTTCCTTACACGGGCATTTTGGTTGCAAGAACAAAAAAAATTGACCACAACTGTTCACTGATTTTGAAAAAAAATTACAAATCTGCTGCAAAAAGTAAAAGCAGTAAACAGTCAGCAGCACACACCAACACAAAATAATACAGCACTTTTTGTTACATATATTAAATGAAAAATATTGAGCTACTTTTGTCCAATTTCTATTTTCTACTGCAAACCTCAGTTCGCATTTCCAGACCCACCCAATTCTTAAGTAATGACAAGCATCCCAAAATATAAAAGAAGCAAAAACTAGAATGACTACATGTACAGACATTTCCAAGGTTAAGTAATTGTATCAAGCAGGACTCATGCAATAAACACACTCTGCCTGCTCGGCAGAAAGTCATGGCTTCCAGCCCCATCCTGCAGACATAACTAAGCTACTGTACTGTAGGGCACTGAGGGAGTACAGCTTTCCACAAGGTGCCATCTTCCAGGTGAATCCTTAAACTGAAACACAGGATATCTCCCCTTTCCTGATAATGTAAAAGAGTGCTCAGCACTATTTGAAGAGTACTATTTCAGGTCCGCCCGAAGTTACGGCAGGGTTCTGTACTGAACTGTTCGCAACCCAGACACTTCAAAGCAAGCCAGAAATGCGGTTGCGAACTAAGTTCCTCCACAGCAGAAGATGCCTGCAGCAATACCCCACTCTCCCCGCTCCAGCAGCCAGCAAATCCATCCCACCAACGTCCCAATGCTCATTCGTATATACGGGCTGTATATTAGTCAGGTGCTCGTAAACTGGGAAGGACCTGTATTGAAAGTAATATTTGTCTCTGGCTATCAACATCTGGACCCAGAGATCCTGACAGCACAGGAAGAGGTCATACAACCTGCTGAGCCCATATCAATTTTTTACAAGACATTAGCTCCATTCTTTAGTTTCAAGCAACTGGCTAATTTCTTTATGACTGGCGTGATTGAATTAGCTTCCACGAACCTTACAGGTAGCAACTCACTGAAGTCTACAGGAGCCATTTGTGTATAAATTGACCTCTGAGAGCTCCAGATTCCAACAGTATCCACACTGCATAGGTTGCAATGTCCAATGAATGGGTGCCTTTTCCATTCACCTGATGGTCTGGAACCCATTCCTCTCAATCTGGATGCTCAGAACCTCCAAATGAACAAGCTGCCATTTATTCTCTTCCAGCAAGTTAGGAGAAGGGTGTGGGGAACTAAAGCATGAGGAGGGAAGAAATTTATGATGATGGAGATATGGAGAAAGTGAATCTGAAAGGTCTGCAATTGCCTAGACTTTGATCACATTCAAGACACAAAGGGCCTGATTATTGGCAACCCAGGGAGGCAAGGGATATAGCAATTGTGGAAGAAGATATACTGAGGTGGAGCATCTTAATGACTGGCACAGCAGGCTTGAAGAGCTAGACAATCTAAGCTGCTTCAAATAATAAAATATTTTTCACAGCCAGACACTGTTGGTTCTTCTGGGAGTGTCGGCACAGTGCTGCTGGGAATTAGCAGGCGTGTGTTATACTATGAGCATTCTGATGCAAGCAAAGAACATTGCCCATACTGGAAGGCTATCGATTCAGTCACATAGAAATCAAGCTGCTTGAATCTCCTTTAATAACAAGACAGCTCAGCTGCAGGTTCAATTGACAATCAAAGAATTACCAAGGAGATAACAGTCAGCATTCAGCCCACCACCTAATCACTGAAGTAAATAATTGTTCATCAACATTGGGATGTTGAGCAGAATTTAGTTAGCAGTGAAGCAACAGCACTCACCACTGACCTCAGAGAAAGCATCTCCCCACCCCACCCGGGCACCTAGTAGACAGAAGTTTACAGCAGGAATTCTTACCTTTTCCAATGTTGGTTGTTGTTCAGTTCAGTGAGACCCCTGGAGGTTTGGGGCAATGCTCCATGCTTGTTAGTGTACATCAGCAACATTATACGGGCCCGCTAACTATCAGCAGCTTTATCCCTACATTCCAGGAAGACCATGGAATCAGCAACATCCTTAAACGTAAGAAATAGGAGTAGCAGGAGGCCATCTGGCCCGTCAAGCCTGCTCCACCATTCAATAAGATCATGGTTGATCTGGCCGTGGACTCAGATCCACCTACCTGCCTTTCCCCCTAACCCTTAATTTCTATACAATGCAGAAATCTATCTAACTGTGTCTTACAGATATTTCATGAGGTAGCCTCTACTGCTTCCCTGGGCAGAGAATTCCACAAATTCCCCACTCTCTGGGAAAAGCAGTTTCTCCTCATCTTCATCCTAAATCTATTGCCCCGAATCTTGAGGCGATGTACCCAAGTTCTAGTCTCATCCACCAGTGGAAACAACCTTCCTGTCTCTATTTTATCATAAGATCCCCACTCATTCTTCTCAACTTCTTGAACTGCCTCAGCAACCAATTAGATTGAACAATTTTCAAATTGATCCAGAATGTAAGCTATGTCATTTTTAATTAACTTTTAAAAACTTTTTACTGAGTGCTAAATAAAGATGGGAACATTGACAAAAAGTTGGGGTGAAGTTGAAACATTAAATAAACTACCTGAATATTTAAATATTCCACAATATCTTGGATATTATGTGAATACACAGTATCTATACACATGTAACCTTTAGAGCCCCCAGGACTTGCTAAGCAGAAAATATGCCTTATGCATTGACAACAAAGGGTTTTTTTTTAGATATTCTGCAGTTGGACTAATTCAGAGATAGGTCAAATACATTTCAGTTCCACCAATTTCACTGGAGAAGGTTGTATACAGCACAGCCTGTGAAGACTAAATCACTGACAGCTACTTTGAATCTCAATGCTAAGCCATACATCCTCAAGTTGCTGTTACCTTCAGAGTAATGATGGTGAACCCTGATGGTTTTGCTGTCATTACTCCCACAGGAACCTAGAACATTGAACTCAAACAAGGTGGGGTGTGGGCCTTGGTTTAGGAAATCAGTACAGGCAACAGGAGGCCAAACTAGTCAAATTGCCAGTCATAATCAAATTATAGTGAGATACCCTGGCTCAAAACTGAGCTATATATGCATAAGTAGAGTTATGTTACTTCAATATCAGCTCGAGGATATACCAGATTATACCATGCTCTATAAATTAAAAGTTCTTATTGTAAAACGTTTTGTTAACAAGACTAAACATTCGGTCAAAGAGCAATTAAAAATCTTCTATTGACATAAAGAGCAAAATAACTTATATAGAATGCGCAGTGTGGACCACTTGGGCCAATGGCCAAGTTCCATGCCAGTGTTTATGATCCACTTGAATCGCCTCTTCAGTTCACCCCACCAGCATATCCTACTATTTCTCTCTCCTTCACTACTTATCGACCATACTCTTAAATGCATCAGCCATGTGGTACCCAAGTCGGATGTTTACATTCAAGTCTCACTCCAAAGACCCAAGTACAAAGTTCCTCATTGTCATTCCAGTGCAGTACTGAGGGAATACTACATAGCTGGAGGTGCCTTCTTGTAGGCAAGGCTTTAAATAAAATAGGCCCCTATGCCATTTCAGATCGATGTCAAAGATCCATATTTCAAAGTGCAGTAGCAGCAGAGTTAACTCTTGTGACCTGGACAATATATTCCCCTCAATAATAATTGAACCAGATTGTTTGAATTCAGCAACAATACTGTATATGGACAGTATGCAAGACAAGTTTTTACTGTACCTCAGTAGGTGTGACAATAATAAACCGAGTTACCAATATGGGAGCCTGTTGTACGCCACATTCCCTATATTGTAGCAGTGGCCACACTTCACTGGGTGTAAAATGTTCCCAGACAGTCTGAGTCAGTGAATGGGATTATAGAAATGCAGTTCTATGCTCTTTCAGTGCACTTATAAGTGGGAATGTTTCTGCAAATCAGACAATGATCTTAAAAATATACGATTAGAAACAATATTGGTCAGTTATTTCAAAAACCTCCTGCAAGGGGCACTTTTCCATTGGGGAGGAGGTTACAGAAGCCTGAAATTCCACACCACCAGGTTCAAGAAAAGCAACTTCCTTCTAACTAATAGGTTCTTAAACAAACCTGCACAACCCTAATCACTACCTCAATATAGCAACACTTTGATCACTTTGCACTACAGTGGACTTTTTTCTGTTCTAATTGTGTTCTTTCTTGTAAAAATTGTGTACAATTTATGTTAATTTATCATTTTCTTGTGAATGCTGCTATTTGATGCTGCTGCAAGTAGGTTTTTTATTACACCGCTGCATACAGGTACTTGTGCATATGACAATAAACTTGACTTTGCAACTTTGCAAAGCTGGGCAACATTGATCCAGCTTGGTCTGATCAACAAAGCCAAGAACTAGCATGGAAATGTTGCACGCTATTTCCCGCATAAAAACAGCTGTTTATTCCTGAAAGTTACAACGGGGTTTTGGCTGCAGGTCAACCAATGAGCAGAAACGCAAAATGACATGCTCCATTTAGCGAGACAACTCCACTTATTCACGATAAAGGTGGAACTGAGAAGCAGTGAAATTATGGTAAACTTGTGCAGAACCTTGGTAGGACCACAGAACTGAGGTCTGCAACTATTACACAAGGGTGCAGAGACACCGGTGAAGGTGCAACCCCCAAGAGGGCGGAAAGTACTTCTCAGAGCCATGTACAGCATAGAAACAGGTCCTTCGGCCCATCACATACCTACTGACCTTTTCTCCCCATCTACACTAATCCCATCTAAGCTTGCATTAGGACCATATACATCTATGCTTTGCCTATTTAAATGTGTGGAAATGCTTCTTAAAGGCAGTATTTGTATCTGATTCCACCACCTCCTCTGGCAGCATGTTCCAAATATCAACCACTCTGTGTACTTACTCCTCAGAACCCCTTTAAAACTCTTGTCCCCTTAACTCAAACCTATGCCCTCTTTTTTTGATACCCATCTACCTTACCTATGCCTCTCATATCAAGTCACTCCTCAGCTGCCTTTGCTCCAGAGAAAACAAGCCCAGCCTATCCAATCTCTCCCCATAACCAAAGTCCTCCAATCCAGGCAACATCCGGGTGAATCTCCTCCACACTCCCTCCAATGCAATCACATCCCTTCTATAGTGAGGCAACCAGAACTGCACACAGTCCTCCAAGTGCAGTCTAACCAGTGTTTTTATCAAGTTTACTCCCTCCACCAGAAAGATGGCACATCTCTTGGGCAGCACACAGTTGTGGTACCCACCTAAATTCTGTGCTCAGCTCTAGAATGGCACTTGCCTCTCATTCAAGGTCATGGATTAAAGAGCACGAGTATCCAGTCTCAGCTGCCACCTCACAGAGGGTATGCCGTCTATGGTAGAAAACATTTTGTTTTGGGAAGAGATGGTTGGCAGGAGCAGGTGTGGGAGGTGAGACGATGGGAAGGTGGTCATGTTTGTCATGATTCAGTTGGAGGAACTTACCTCTCAGAGTCACAAGGACGTGGGTCCACGCCCCACTCCAGAAAGCTGAGTACATAATCTGGGCTCTGAAGTGGAGCACTGAGGAGTCACTACTCAGTCGGAGGTGCCATCTTACAGATGACACGTTGAACCAAAGGCCCATCCGTCCTCATGGATTGACATAAAAGAACTCATGGCTCTATAATTGAAGAGGTTATATCTGGTGATCTTGTTACCAGTAACCTATCAACAGATTCCAACCAAATAGATCGCCCAGTCATTGATCTCATTTGTGTTTGTGGCAGCTTGCTGGGCACGTGCTGGCTGCTGCATGTTGCCATATTACAACAACCACCACACTTTGAATGTCCTCCATCAGATACAAGGCACTTTAAAGCATCCTAAGACAGTGCAAAGTACCACATGAAAGTGAGACCCTTTTGGAACTCTGTTTGGTTAAATCAGGTTGCATCTTCGGCACAGCTTTGTGGGCCGAAGGGCCTGAACTGGGCCATAGTTTTTCTATGTTTCTATCTTCAAAATATGAAAATTTTAAAAGCTGCAGTCTAGAAGCCCACTGGCATTCTCGTCAACAGTTACCGATTCAAAAACCCAGACAGCAATTGTATTAGGAACACAAAACCACCAACAGTGAACTGTTTGTTTCAAGAGCCTGCTGCCCGTCTAGAATACTGTGCTATTGTGAATCAGCAAAAATCAATGCTCACACAAGAAACAAACACTGCTACAGCAGGACCGCCGATCTCCAGGAGATAACTCCACCAAACCAGGCCTTACTCCTTCTGCACCTATCTTTCCCTCATGTGACAGCCATCACAAGCTGCTGAGCTGCATTGCTTTCCACACACCTTTCGGGAGGTAAGCGCAATCTGCTGACAGGTCAGGCAATCTTCCAACCTCCCGCAGCAACTAATCTACCATCCCGACTCCCGGATTCACATGGACCAGACATCCGAGGCCAAGGATGGCTCCGTCAATGTGGAAGACTGCCTCCCCTTCACGTACCCTACACTTCTCGCTGCCTCAGAAAAGCAGCCAACGTAACCAAAG
>JARFYF010000002.1:12484195-12498953 GCA_030265395.1 Rhina ancylostomus
TGTGATTAAACTAGTTTTGGTCTACAAAGCTCGTGTCCAGAATTCTCTATCCTTAAGACTGAAAAGAACAATTTCACACAACACCCCCTCATCTAAGTCATTAATAAATATTACAAAAAGTAGAGGTGCCAGAACCGATCCCTGCGGGACACCACCAGTCACAGCCCTCCAATCCGAATGCATTCCCTCCACCACAACCCTCTGCTTTCTACAGGCAAGCCAATTCTGGATCCACACTGCCAAGCCTCCCTGGATCCCTTGGCCTCTGACCTTCCCTGGAGCAGAAAAAGGTTCAGGGGTAACCTGATAGAGGTATACAAACTTATGAGCAGGCAGATGATAAGAATCTTTTTCCTAGTGGCATGTCTAAGACAAGAAGGCACTGCTATAAGGTGAAAGATGGTGGATTTAAAAGGGGACCTGACAGGGATTTTCCCCACCACACACGGAGAGTGGCTGGAATCTGGAACACTCTGCCCTAGGATGCAAAGGAAACAGGTATTCTCACAATATTTCAGCAGCATCTAGAAAGCACTTGAATCACCAAGGCATAGAAGGTTAAGGACCAAATGCAAGTAAATGGGATCAGCATAGATAAATGCAATGGTCAGCAAGGACATGGTGGGCCAAAAGGCCTGTTTCTATAGTTGTACTGCTATGTCTGGTAAACACAGAAAAACATAGAAAAACCTACAGCACAATTCAGGCCCTTCGACCCACAAAGCTGTGCCGAACAATGGCCTATGGTTTTTTGTTCACTTTTCAGAAAAGGATCTGCTGGCAATTGTTCTACTGTTGCAATTCACTCCTCTTCCAGACTCACTTCTGGCTGGTTTCTCCATTACCAAACCCTGATTCCATCACATTGACTCATTTAATCTCTCTTCCTTTCACTGCTGGTGGCTTATCATTATTTGCCCAGGCCCAAACTCTAACTTCCTCTGCATCTTTCACTTCTCTCAAGGGGCCACTTGAAGCCAACCTCTTTCACCAAGTAGCCTTGATGTCTCTTTATACAGCTCAGCAACAGATTTTGCTTGATTCATGGAGCTGGGACATTTTAGGACTTTGTAGATGCCACATGGACTTTAATGTTGTTAGCAAGCTGTAGATGGGCTCTTGTTCAAGGTACCAGAGAAGAAGACTGCAGCCGTGTGACCCAGAATGAAATCAATATTTCAGGAGCAGAAAGATCAGGGAATTGAGAGGCTACAGGAACAGACACAGGAAAGGAAGTGGTCTTGGGGCATATCAGCCATGATCATATTGAATGGTGAGGCAGACCTGAGGGGTCTGGTGGTCTACTCCTGCTCCTATTTTCTTATGTTCACAATGTATCAAATGTTATGTTAACTGAAGTATTTTAGAAATTAGAAACCCAAAGGTCTACACAGGGATTTGACCATCTGGACAAGGTGCCCATCACATTAGAACTAATGGAACTGGATTAGGTCAACTAAGCCTTCTCCACCATTCGGGGAGATCATGGTTGATCTCGTTCATCCTTCCAGACTGGAAAGGTTGTATATCTGGAAAGATGAACGAGATCAACCATGATCTCACTAGTTTCCAACAATCTATCCATCTCAACCAAAAGTACAATATACTCAATGAATGAGCATTGACAACTCTCTATAGTAGACAATTCCAAAGATTCACCAATCTCTAACTAAAGAAATTTATCCCATCTCGGCCCAAATGGTTATTTTTTTTTATCCTAAACCTTTGAGCTCTACTTCCAGACTCTCCAGATAGGGGAAAACATTCTTCAAGCAAGGACGCACTAAGAATTTTTTTGTTTCAATAAAATTACATCTCAACCTCGTCAACTCTTGGCTGCATAGACATCATCCACCCCATTACTAAATTTAAGGAATAAAGGCCAAGTCTCTTCAATCTATGTGCAAGCATTATGTCAGACAATGGGCAGCTATGAACTGAAAATCAGCCTTTGGCTATATTGAAAACCTGTCATGGAACAGTACATTTTATACTCTATACAAAAGTCATATTATGAAAACCTCAGAATAAACATAGTATCACAAGATCATTTGATCACATGGAGGATACTTCTCAGCATTCTGTAGATAAGAGAAAGTTAACACAAGTCATACGCATATGCTTATCTGCAAAAGTACAAGATAAATTCAATGGAAGGGACAAACATGTCAAGCACCTTGAGATCATTATCATTCTGACAACATGGCGATGTGATTAGCAAACATCAATAAAAATCTTTAAGAATTAGAAAATAAAAGTACTAGGGAACTGATTACAGCAAGCTAATTGATTGTTCTCCAAACAGCCCATTACATTCACACACAACCCGAATGCACTCAGCTTTCATCTGATACACTGAATATGCTCTATTGTAGGATAACCAAAATGCACATTTTGGAACAAGCACAGCAGCTGAGTGGTTCAAGTCAAGCACAATTAAAGCAGCTTTCAATCATAACAATTAAGCCTACAGGTTGAGCCTGGCATCCTCATCACCACTATAATTCAGGCCAGCATTAGACAGAAAACCAAAGACCAAAAATGGTGAACTGCAGAATCTACAACGCCCATATGACATCCTCCATTGTGCTCAGGGAACGTCGTGCTGCCTCAAGTGCAAAAACACCATGGATGTCCATAAACAGTAGCTTGCATTAATGGTGATTAAACTGCAATTGATGAGAGAGTGAAGAGTGGAAAAGAAGGTGATTGAAAATTTGTGATCAAAAAATGGAATTGTCCAATTCACACAACTAAAGTGGCTGACTTAATTGCCTTACACAATTAGTTGTGGTTTATACTCATCATTTTTCCAACATGGTAATGCATATTGCTCAGCATTTAATACTACAGACTTGCAAGTGAACCCTTCATTCCTTATGATTCCGGCCATTTTATTACTTCATGAAATTTGTTGTCTGCCAAGGTAATTTTATGGCACTCAAATTTATTTACAAGAAGGACACCACCACCTGTAGGTTTCCCTCCAAATCATTCACTATCCTGACTTGGAAATAGATCACCAGCTCTTTATCATCACTGGGTCAAAATCCCAGAACTCCCCAACAGAAACTCTGGAACTACTTCACCAGGAGGGCTGCAGTGGTTCAACAAGGGTGCATACCACCAACTTCTGAAGAGCTAGTTGGGATGGACAATAAATGCTGTCCTTGCCAGCAATGCCCAGAACCTGAAAATGAAAAAAAAGAGCAAGGAAGCTATATGATGAGACAAGTGTATGAATTGCAATATAGACACAATATTTCACAGTACAATGAACTGACATCCCCTCCAAATGAATGCAACATGAACTCTTATCAATTTACTGTAGTTTGCATTAATGATGGTAAGAATTTTTCCACTACAAATGAACCTTTATCTTTGGTTCAATGAGAATTTTACAATGCTGATTCAGTGAATGGTTGGTGCCAACTACATTATGAAAATATATTGGAAAGTCAGTCATTTAAAAGTGCAAAATATCAACTTGAAAAATAATCTACACCACAAACTGTGTTCGAACTAGTGAAGTATATTTAAGTGCAATTACTGTTTTAATGTAAAATACTAAGGAAGGCTATTTGCACATAGCAAGATCCAATAAACTGCAATGTCATAATGACCAGGTAGTCTGTTCAGTGAAGGTGCAGAATGCACCTGGACCAGAGCACCATCCACTGAAATATTAGCCTGGGACTTTTCTATTTTTATTCCTGAACAGATGTGGGCTCAGGTTTAACATCTCAACTGAAAGATGTCACTTCCAGCAGTGTGGCACTCCCTCAGGACTAGAATCAAACGTCACCCAGGATCACATAAGTAAGCCTCTGGAGTGGGACTTGAATACACAATGTTTTGATTCAAAGGCAAGAGAGGGACTCACTGTTAGATTCAGTTCAATGTACTGAACCCCTTCATTAAGTGCCTGATATCCTGTTAGTTGGACTCCATTTACTCCACAGCAATGACACGAACAGAATTAACATTTTAAATATAAAATGCCCTACTTAAATTGATGAATATTAGTTATCAAGAGCAGCTTCAACCAAGATAGAGTGCTTTGTAAAAGGAAGTTTTTACAGCCAAAACACCTCTCACACATCCCTCACTCCCTTCATCCTGTTATTGTTTTCATGCATTCAGTTCCCAAGGTCCTGAGCTCTAGAATATCCTACTTAAATTTGTACTTCTCTTTTTCACTACTTTAAGACACTCCTTAAATCCTACCTCTTTGTCCAAGCTTATGGACAATTATGCTCATACTATTTGTGCTGCAGAGTGAAATTTTATCCACAAACATTTCTTTGAAACCGCTCTAGTCAAAAGGTACCATATATATCAACGTTGTTAATCAAGGCAGACCTCCAGAGAGGCACAAGACAAATCACATGTCTCCCATATCATTTATTCAATTTATTACACATATCAGTGTAACATAATGACTTAAGTTTAATACTATAACAACATTTTAAATTCAACCATTACACTAAAACCCATGACAGAATTTAAGGATTAAGAAGCCTTAAGATTCATATCAAATAGGAGCACTTCATCAAGTCGTTTAAATACCACAAAATTAAATAATAAGAAATGGGCCATTTTTCCTAACATCTGTTGTAAATTAAAAATTCAGACAATGCGTTGGGGAGTATGATGTAACAATCCACCAGTGAAACAAATTACCAGCTCTTAGCAACGAGCAGCTGCTTTGCTTTGCTTTCTTTTTTTAAAAAACAAAGGGGTATGCAGATGGTTCAAAACCAAAATATAAAATTAAGTTTGGATTTTGACAGGCAAGGCACATGGTAACAGTGCATCTGTGGCCTAGCACAAAATCACAGCATTTGGGTCAGAGGAAATTATAGTGTTATCACCAGCACTGTTCTATAATTTCCCAGAGCTTTTGGCTGGCTCCAGCAAGATCCTTGCTCAGTATGGTTTAAAGTCTGGCTTTACAGCTCTGCCCTGAATGTTAGGGTACTTGCCAATTTTGCTGGAATCTGATCTCTTGCACCAGTAAGCAATGGAACTGGAGTGTGGCTCCACACACTGACATTGGCAGGGTTAAAGTTTGGGTCACCACTATCAACCTGAGACAACTCATGAATAATGCTGACCAATCATGGATTAATATCCTTTAACATTAAGAAATAAATTGGGATATTAAAACTGTCAGGCAGCATGGCAAAATAATCGACGGACAGGGTCATGACCAATTACTGATAGGAAATTGCTGACTCTGACCCATCAGTTCAAAAGTATTGATCTATTGGGAGAGGGAGCATTTAGCTGCATTATATATCAACTGGTACAAGTTGCTCAGCACAAAGACCGAGCAGAAGCATGTCCGATATGCGCTCATACTGATTGGTATGATACACTCATTATTGAAGGAATTTGGCATGTCACTGGGTAAAGCACTGACATTTCTTTTCATGTAATTTTCACAAAATCCAGGGTCAACTGCACGGTGATTCAGACAATCAAACTCTACACTGGATGAAAAGGCATTCAGCTGTGGACCAACTGGCAGAAATAAAATAGAAACTGGTAATGGTAAAGGAATATTGATTAGCACTCTCATGAGAGCTCACATCCACTCATCCCTCACCCTGTGTCCGCTGACCCATACGGGCTGCTTCTCCAATACTTCAACTTGAAATCGCTAACCCCTTTTCCAGTCACACTGCACATTTGTCTTCTCACGAGAATCCTCCAAAGTAGTGGCACTCCTACAATTCTAACCTCCACAACATCCACCACACTATTGGTGATCGCCTTCAGCTCTCCAGCTCTGAAGCTCCAGAATTCCCTCAAACTTGGTATTAGTATTGGTATATTATTGTCACTTTTACTGAGAGGCAGTGAAAAACTTGCCTTGCATACTGTTCGTACAGATCAATTCATTACAACTTCTACTTTCAGAAGCTTCACAAACCCCTACCGTTTTGACCAGGGTTTTGGTTACCCTTCCCACAATCTCCTTGTGCGGCACCATGTCAAATTCTCTCTTATTATGCTCCTGTGAAATGGCACAAGCACTTTTACTTTGTTGCTAAAGGTGCTATTCAAATGCTAGATGTGGTTGAATTGGTCAGGCAGAATTGATTCTAGGCACAAAAGCTTAGTACTTAACCTGACATTATGATTAGCAACTCTAGGGTTAGCAGAACATGTTGTGCCCATTCTCACAGTCCTGGTCATAATCAACAAGCATTGTTGATTGAGGTGGCACAATTGGTAGAGCTGCTGCCTCAAATGTCCCAGGTTCAATCACAACTTCCTGTGCTGTCTGGGTGGAGTTTATATGTTCTCCCCATATGGGTTTCCTCCTGGTTTCACCCCACATCCCAAAGTCATGTAAGTTGGTAGGTTAATTGGCCACTTTCAACTGCCCCTTGTATAGATGAGGGGTAGAATCTGCAGAGAGCAGATGGCAATTTAGAAAGAATAAAAGTAGAATTAGAGTATGGATTTGATGGGCTGAAAGGCCTTTTTCCATGTTCTGTGACATTCATTATATATATTAAGTACCACAACCAACTCAGGTGATGGAATAAGGATTTTTCAACAAAGAGGAACAGGGACTGCTGAACCCATCAACGATTCTAGAAGCATAGAATAGTTTCCTCAGACCTTGATAGGGTTGTGTGCAGCAGATGTTGGCTGCTCCATTTCTAATTCACAGCAACTTATTTTAATCTGTTCTCTAGCAATCTCAGCATAAATTCACACAATTAAAACTTGCAACATTCATCACTGATATCGTTCCCTGAAACGGCTTTCCTGTTGACAATAGCCTTAAACCGATCATCACACACTGCTCCCTCCGCTACTGGCAGACTGTAATGAACAGAGCCTCGCTCTGTCAGTGTGTCACTGAGAATGATTCATCCTGAGTTAGCAGGGGAAGTACCACAAGCATCTGGAGACCCTGCCCTGCTGCATGACCTACACAGAGCAGCAAACTTTGCACTTGTCCAGTATGCTGCTTCAGTAAAACCCAGCTAACTACAAATCATCTCCCAACAAATAAAAACATGGGCTCAGATGTTGCCCCATCTATCTCAGGTGTGTCCTATGAAACAGGCTGGCTGAGGACTCGGTGGAAGCAATTTATATTTATCACTCAACTGGAAGTCAACTTGATTTCTTTCAATAAGATGGACAAGCATAATTTGAACTGAGACTTGTGGGAAGTAGACCGGACATGGGACGGATAGGTGCCTTTGGGCCCGCGGCCAACAATAGTCAGCGACTCCATTGTTGTTTTATTAAACCGCCAGGATGGTAGAAGGAGTTGATCTTTGATCTTTTATCAATGACCAATTCCTAAGGCTGCCAAACCATTCAACCTCACAAATACGTCCACCACACAAATTCCATACCTGGTATCATCTCACAGGCATCTCCAAAGAGAAGCATGGAAGGAGTACAAAGGTGGATGCCCCAAAGACTATCACTAGCAAAGATTATACACATTTATTATATATATGCATTGGTTTTATATTTGGATAAGGATCCTTCACATATGGAGAATTATGGGTGATGTGAATCACATTGCACAGACTTATTTTTATGTGAAGTGCAAGACAGATAAATTGGAGATAAAGTCAGATCTAATTCTGCCACTGGCAGTCTCAACTAGTTGGTACTATTTTTAAGCAATGAAAGATGACCAGGAAAACTAATAAACATTTCCATGACATTCACACAATTGGCTTGATTCAAACTTAAGAAATAAAATCAATACATCCCAGTAACATCACAGACTCAATCCGGTTCATGGTATGCAGCTCATCAAAACCCGTGCCCTAATAAGTTTATGTCAAATGTCGGCCTTGGAGCCGATCTCTATTACCGCAGGTCACAAGTGTTTTTCCCATTTGCTGAGCAGGCATTGGTTTATTTTACATCTAAGTTGACTGATCATGTTGCACATGGAATGAGAAGGAAACAAAACCACACTTCACTGCAGCAAGGCTGTGTCCAGCATTTACTGAAAGCCACAGCACAAGTTCCACTGCACTCACAGCAGCAGCTTTTTATCTTCTTTGCTCTCCACACTTGGACATAATAAATAGCCAGCCACTGTGTTCTGTGTGGTGGCACATTCCATGCACATAGCTCTACTTATTCACTCTTTGTTTGGATCCGGGCTTTGCGAGCAGGGGCATGATTCTACACTGCCATGTTTTTCCTCAGTTGTGTTATCAGGACAATGTTGCACACCAAGTCACACCAGAGCATATTACAGCAGGCTTGGTCAAACAAGTAGGGTCTCGTAGAAGAAAGATTCTGAGATGCAGTGAGTCATTGAAGCTATTTGTGCAGCTCAGGCTCACTGCAGCCAGGGTAATTGATGGATCAAGCCAATTGCCACATTTTTCAGGAAGGGGAGAAGGACTGAGAAAGATGAGGTTAGGAGCTTCCATGAGTAATATCAACCAAGCTAGTCAAAACGGACAAGTTGATGACATCCAGACTGCAGCTGTTTCATGAGGAAATTAACAGAGGTCGGACAGAAACAAATCTACAATTATCGAAAGAGTCTATCCTATTGGGAAAAAAAAGCTTGGATTTCAATTGAAGATATTTTATAAGTCAGCTCATAAGAAACTAAAACCAGAATGGTGTCAGAAGGTGAGACTGCAATGCTATGAAGAGACGGGGGATCATTTCTCTTCGAGCAAGGAAGGTCCAAGGGAAATTTAATGGTCATGAGGGAGTCTGAGGAAGGAGATAGCAATTATACATTTTTGGAAAAAAATCAACACAGGCTCATTGGGCCCATTGGCTTACTTTGTGCTGTATGATTCCAGGGTCCTACAAATTGCCTGCAGCTTAATGGCTGTTAAGAATCACCAAGTGCATGCAAGAGATATAACTTAAATTAAACACAACCTGATTTAGAGCAAGAGAGCAAAAGGACCATTTCAAAGCCACAGTCAAAGGATTCAGCAATCAAACAACTAAAGAAGCTGGAACATTTTGTGCACCTCAGCCTTTCAAATTAGAAAGGACAATCTCCCAAACTGTAGGTACTTTCAAGTCGCATTGTACCATGCTCTTTAATGTGAATTTAAGAAGTAGTTTGGGAAAGATGCTCTGGTCAGCATTGGCCTTCGAAGAGCAAACAGAGTGGGACGTCATCAAGGCAATGATGTCACAGCAACTTAAGTGCTGTATATGTAGAACTTAAAAATAAATACTGGTTTCTTTGTTCAAGTTGTCACTTTAAATACAGCTCAGAATGGGGGAGTCACAAATGCTTGCTGCTTCTTCTTAGGAGGAGCTTCATTTCTGAAGCAATGTTTACAGTCTCAGGATGTCCTATAGCATTTTATGGTCACCGTCATAATGCAGAAAATGTGGGAGCCAAATTCGATTCAGCAAGCTCACATAATGAACAGATGATCTATTTTAATGTAGGTTGGCGGGTAAGTGTTTTCCTCAGTGCTGGGAGAACCTATTCAAAGCTGTGGGATTACTTCTGTACACCCACTTGGGAGGGCAGCGACACCTCTGATTGACATCATATCTGAAAGACAGAAGCTCTGACTGGTCAGCACCCCACCTTCGTGCTGTACAGGAGTGCCAGCCTACATTCTGTGCTCAGGGACCTGGAATGGAGCTTGAGCAGACAACCTTCCCACTCAGTGTTAGCCACCAATCCAAATCCGATATTTCCATGAAGTAATGTGCCAGCCACTTTTGGGATGTAGGAGGAAACTGGAGCATCTGGGGGCAACCCAAATGGTCACAGGGAGAACTTGCAGACTCTGAATAGGTCGGGATAGAACCAGGGTCACTACAGCCTGCGGAGTTAATGGGGATGTGGGGAGAATAAAATGGGATTGGCGTAAGAATGGAGTTAATGGGTGTTTGATGACTCAGTGGGCTGAAGGGCCCGTTTCTGTGTTACATAACTCTAATGACCAGGTAATGCGAGGTTAGCCAAAGGGTGATAATTATGCCCTGAAACACCCCAGGGTGATCTTGCATGCTCCTTTTCCCAACTGTGCAGTGATTTCTCTAATTTCTACCCAAGAGGTTAGATGGAGCCTTTGTGCACGCGAAAGAGAGCTTACATTTGCATTATGGAAGGTAGCATCAGATGAGTAGGCTCCACAGGCAACAGCCGCTGGCTCCTGTATTACAGGAAGCTCTGCCTTCATAGCATAATTTATAAAGCAGTTTTACTGGATCAAAATAAGGCTGCTCTGGCCACAAAGATACGAGTTGCCAGTTAACTGGAATATAATATTCTCTGCACAGTATAGGCAGCCAACAAGTTACTCATGGAAACATTCTCACATACAGGTTGCACTTGAATAGAAATCCTGCTGCTTGGAATGATTAAAGTACATTTGCAGCTGTACAATCAACATATTACAGCAACTAAAACCCCCACAAGGATAATAACTGAAACAAAAGCACAAAAATAATTGTTACTAAGCAGAAGTTGCCTAAAAGGTGTCCAATGAGCCAGTATGGAATCTTAATTATCAAATGACTGCGACTGCTTCTTTGGGGCTTCATTCCTGCATTTACCACACTCCCTTGGTGCTGTGGTATTACAGTGAATAGTTGGGTTCTAACACCCAGATGTCCCCGTTTTAAAACATCCCGACCTCTGGCTTCGAGGACAGCTGAGTCGGGAGGATAAGCATCATAAGCTTCAGCAAGCAGAAAAGAGTGAAAATACACAAACTTCTTCAGAACATATTCAATCCCAGGGCACCTTCAAAGCCCTGTACTACTAATTAAACCAAATGCTCCATCTCTGTGCTAAAAGTTGGAAGCTAGCAGGCACTGTAGTTAGCGGTTAGCGTAATGCTTTACAGCGCCAGTGACCCAGGTTCAATTCCCGCCACTGTCTGTAAGGAGTTTGTACGTTCTCCCCATGTCTGCATGGGTTTCCTCTGGGGGTGGTCCAGTTTCCCCCCCACATTCCAAAGACGTGCAGGTTAGGAATTTGTAGGCACGCTATGTTGCCGCCGGAAGCATGGCGACACTTGCAGGCTGCCCTCCAGAACACTCTACACAAAAAGGTGCATTTCACTTTGTATTTCGATGTACACGTGACTAATAAACATCTTATCTTATCAATTTACACAGAACAAGATCCTACAAACAATAAACTGACAGCAACAAGATGACATCTGTTGTGATATTAACTGGAACACAAGATTTACTAGGATACCAGGGGAAAACACCATTGCTCTTCTTCACTGGAACCTTGGAATGTTTTCCACCCACCTGAGGGGTCAGCTGGTGATTTGGCTTTAAAAAAAGTGTCTAAAAATGGCATTTTCAACAGTGCAGCATTCCCTCTCAGATGTTGGCCTAAATTCAGGGCTGAGGAACTGGTATGGGGAAGTACTGCAAACCTCCACGACTCCGAAGAGAAAATGCTATGGCTGACACTTCCATCAAGTATTATGGAGTTTATGGAAAGGTATTCAAATCGGAACTGTACAGTGAGAACAGTTCCCATGTTGTCCACGAGGTGGACAAGCAAAAGGATAATATGTGCAACCCGTAAGTGACAGCAGTTTGGGTAACAGAAATTTGCTCTTACAGAACTCACAAATCACTACCAAAAAATGCGAGACACGGAATAAAAATTTGTTCTCATGGAATTTATGCAAAAAAATAAACACATGCAAAAAACAACAAATTTTGTCAATTTTCTTTCAACTCACAAATGTATATGCAGATGATGCAACTTTGCAATATGGAAAGTTGCGATACGAATTGGTTTCTGGGAATGCAATCTTCCCCCATGAAGCAGGGGCCACTTGTATATAACATACTAAAAATGAGAAAGGCTGGTTGGTATTCTGAGCAATCCTTAATGAAAAGAAATCTAACTAAGGTTGTTATTTTTAATACAATTGATAGCATCAAAAGAAATGAGTGCTGCTGTGTGCATTTGCTTTGACACCTGCCCACAACTGAGAAGATGAAATTCTTACATCTGCCCACGACATCAGTTATGAAACTGTTTCAGCTTGATAAAGCAACACAAAATAAGCCATCAATAAAGAACCAATGTCTTCACTGTTAAAAAGGCCATTTTATCTGTGTTTTATATTCCATGAATGGATTTGCTAGGAACTTATCTGAAGATGTAAAGAGCATCCTTTCTGTAGAAAAAAATAAAAGTGTGAGCTAACAAAGGTCTTCCAAATCATGAAAGGAGTGGACAGGTGGGAAACAAGGAGAATCTAAAGCTAGGATCCATGAAACAAGAATAGTTACTGATAAATCCAACAGGGCAAAATGGAAAATTTTTTTTTGCACAATTAGCTGTTTCTTGTGAAATCTGGTCTCATGGTAGATGGTCGGGGCAATGGCTTAGATGCTTTCAGAAGAAAGCTTAGATGAGTTTGATGGAAAAGGTAATAGAAAGATACAATGAAGCAGGTAGAAAAGGTGAAGACCCATTGTTGTAGAGACAACAGTCCAATCTAATTAGGAGAATGACCTATTTATATGATGTTATTTCTATGTGATTCCATGGAAATTTTAGCTGAACTGACAGGCTGTGTCAGTTAAACTAAAATTTCCATTGAATCACATAGAATTCCATGGAATAACCTTTTCCCTCATCGGCTCAGGCTATGAGTTAATGGCTGATTCAACACTTGCAAAATTTCACTTCCAGAAATAAAAATAGGAACCTACAGTAAATAAAGCCATTACATAGGGTCAAACTGACAATAGCTTCTGCTACCTATATCCTAGTTAACACCTAATCCTCTTCACTGATCACCCATGTTTGGTGACCCATTTTAGTTCCTGGACTAGAAACATCTCAATTTTAAAATTCCCATCTTTTCATTAGACTCACTCCATAGGAATGCTGAGGGAATGTATACAATTTGCTTCCACCTGTGAACTCTCAGTCAATCAATGTAGTAAGATACAGACCTGAAGCAAGTAATTAGACAACAGTCATTTGAGAAACTACCAAAATATACAGTAGCTGGTTGTACACAGTTCAGAAGTCCAAAGAGCACTACTGTTCAAGAGAATCACCAATTATCCAAAACAATTGCAGTACAGATGAACTATGACTAAACACTTACAAAATGTAACAGCAATAGAATAAACTGGTTTCAGTCCATGTCTTGTTATTATATAGACATGCACTTCTCTCCCAATATCATTGTCAGATAACTGCTTCTTTTCTTTATCAAACAATTTCACAGCAAAGGTACTTTATGGTACAAACTAGAGTCTCAATGCATCGTATAATGTTGCTTCTGGATTGGAAAGAAACCCTTTCATTTTGATAGTTTGTCCTCTGAAAGGACTAATATATTGACTATTCATCTGCATGGAATGCTAAATGCTGGAGAGAGGACATAGAGTCAGATAAAGGATAACAATGAGTCCCCTCAGTCCATAAAGTAAGCAACTACACTAACAGTGTACATCAGGTTAGACAGGATATTTAATACCTTACATGGATTAAAAACTACAAAGCTCCCAGGATATGACTGCACAGCTGAATTAATTTAATTTCCAAATGTCTCCATCAACAAGGGTCTCCATCAGTGAAGGTTACACCACCCACACAGAAGGCAATGTGAAGAAAGAAAGAGCTTTCCACTATGTCACGAGGTCCCCAAGTAACTTAGAACCAGCAGTGTACCTTCAGTGACGGCACTATTCCAATGTAAGACAGGCTACAAGCTCCCACAAATAATAAATCTGTTTCAGTGCTGGTCAAACAATAAACATTTGTCCTGCCAACTCTTCTCAAACACGCTATTAGCTGGCTGCTGGGTATCTTTTGCGTTTAAGTGGTTTTTGATTTGCAAGGTCCTAAAGCATCTCTCTGTCAGAAATGCACAACGTTTTGTAACCAAGCACAGGATGAAACGTGCTCCCAGCTCACAGTTACTGCTCAGTTAATGGGCATGTGCAGTCAGCAAATAGAATCCTCTGCAGATTTAGATGTTCAAAAGTAAGTGCCACAAATTTGAGATAGTCACAAATAAAATCAATAACAGAATATAATGTCCCCTGCTCTTAAAGTCTGTCAAATTCTAGTGAGGTCCACACACTGGAGGATGAGAATTCTAACAGGACTGCACAGAGTGGATATAGGAAGGATATTTCCCCTGGCTGGGGTATCTAGAACCAGGGGTCACAGTCTCAGGTTATGGGGCAAGAGATTTGGAACTGATCTGACAAGGAAGTGTCCACTGAGAGAAGGGTGAACCTGGGAAACTCCATCACCTAAACGGCAAGTCACTGACTATTTTTAGGAAGGAGATAAATTTATAAACACAGAAGGCATCGCAGTGTATGGGGAGAGCAAGCAAGAATATGGCATTGAGATAGAGGATTAACCACAATAGTGGTCAGTGGCAAAGCAGGCTTCCAGTTCCCATATTTCCCAAATACTGTCTGCAGGGAACTATAACAATTGCTTCTCATTGCATGTAACACTCGAATAACAGCCACACACTTTCTAAACACATTCACAAACTGACCCAATCAATGAAGCCCTGCTCAGTTCTGAAACTGACGCTGGTCTGTCTGCACAGGATCTCTCGGTGGAGAAGGTTATCAGATACAAAACCTCTAGCTATGCAATGCAGAGAAAAGCAGGAAATCGAATCAAACAGGAAGAAAATGTTGCTCTGGTCCATTACCAACACCTCTAATGGGAAATCCGATCACATCTCAGTTTAAAAGCCTTCAGAAAATATCCAGCAAATCAAAACATTAGTAATTA
>JARFYF010000002.1:13818248-13829532 GCA_030265395.1 Rhina ancylostomus
ACACACACACACACACACACACACACACACACACACACACACACACACACACACACACACACACACACAATCTTAAAAGAACCTCACTAATTGTAACCTAGTCTGTAACATATTGTCAACCATTCATTCTAGGATCCTTACCCTGCCTCATTGGCACAAACCTATCCAGAACCCCATGCAAGTACTCTCTAAACAACCTCCACATTTCCATTGTGCACTTCTCCAAGAACATTTGTTCCCAAGTTACGCTCCCAAGTTCCTGCCTAATAGCATCATATTTGCCCCTCCCCCAATTAAATACTTTTCCATATTGTCTGCTCCTATCCTTTTCCAAGGCTATGGTAAAGGTCAAAGAGTTATGGTCACTGTCTCCAAAATGCTCTCCCACCGCGAGATCTGAAACCTGATCAGGCTCATTGCCTAGTACCAGGCCCGGTATGGCCTCTCCTCTAGTCGGTCTGTTCACATACTGTGTCAGGAATCCTTCCTGTACACATCGAACAAACTCTGTCCCATCTATCCCCTTTACACTAAGGAGGTGCCAATCAATATTAGGGAAGTTGAAATCACCCACGACAGCAACCCTGTTATTTTTATATGTCTCCCAAATCTGTCTCCCAAATCTGCCTCCCGATCTGCTCCTCGGTGTCTCTGCTGCTATTGGGGGGTCTGTAGAATACTCCCAATAAAGTGATCGCTCCCTTCCTGTTTCTGACTTCCACCCACACTGACTCAATAGACAATCCCTCCAGACCGTCCTCCCTTTCTACAGCTGTGACACTGTCCCTGATCAGCAAAGCTAATCCTGCACCTATTTTACATCCGCGCCTGTCCCTTTTGAAACATCTAAACCCCGGAATATCCAGCAGCCATTCCAACCCTTATGATAGGCAAGTGTCTGTAATGGCCACCATGTCATAGTTCCATGCTCTAAGTTCATCACCTTTGTACATCACCCTTGTGCTTGGAAAGTTGGGGATCCAAACTCAGCAAAAAGCACCAGACATCAGTAAACAATTCAAGAATTGTTGGGATGAAAGACCAATTGATTTTTATTGGCTTCAGTTTCACATTTTAATTGCAGTTTGTATTTTATTGGTTTTAGATGTCACATTTTAGCTTTTCTTTTAGTTTTATGGAAGGGTTTTTAATTGTATTTTAGGCTCAATTAGCAAAATTCTCATTAAGCATTACATCTGGATTTTAATTAGATTTAAAGAAGAGGCCTAATGATGCTGGATTTTATTTGTCATCTTGTGATGTTGTGATGTTTCTGGAAGCTTTAGGCAGGTGTCGAGGAGACATGCTTTTCAGTGACATTGTTGTCCTTTTCAACTTTCCAAAGGAAAGCTGACTACCTGCACAGAATATTGTTTATACAAAGGCTTGGCTGAACAGCTGAACAATAAGTTGGAGAACAACCAGGGAAAGAATTAAAAAGAAGGCTGCTGGCAATCCAAAACTCAATTAAGTTGCACTTTATACTTTATGCTATGTCTACAGTTCCTCTGAAGTGAATAACTGAGGAGCTCTGTCTCAGATTTAACTTCTTATGAAATGGGAGATTGGCCAGTTTTTTTGGTGCTTTCCTGTGGAGAGACTAACTGCTTTTATTAGGAGCCAGAAAATATCTAAGGCATGTTGTAAAGGTTCTTATTGTAAAGGTTCATCCTTTTTGCAGGAACTAAGCATGCTCTACAGTAGCGGTTACACATTGTCCTCTGACTGGAACGGGACTCTGAAAGTTCATCAACATGTGCCGACTCTCCTACATTGTGCAGTTGGTGCATGTGGCCAAGGATTCACCTCTACAATAAGCATTAGCTAAGGTGCTGAGAGGGTAAATAGAGGGTAATTATTTCATCTCTTGGTTCAGCCATGAACAACTGGACCTATCCTTAAAACGAGAGCCAGGGTCTTCAGGGAGTGACTTCAGGAAGCCCTTCTTCCCAGAAAGGCTAGTGGAAACTGGAACTCTGTCCCCAAGTTTCACTTTGACTGGGGATGGGGTTGGGTTGTCAATTAAAACTTCCAAAGCTAAGATTGATGAGTTTTTTCATCAGTAAATGTTATGGGTCATGGGAACCAAAGAGACAGATAAGCCATGACCTGTTTCAAAGATGGAACAGGCTTCAGAGACTGATTGCCCTCCTTCTGTCTCAATGTCCCCAATCATATGAGAGCTGGAATACCAGTACTACTTTATCTTGTGTTCCAATACCCTGCTTCCAAGTCCTTATGTTACTGGGTCATGTGCTTCCTGAAGAGTGAATGTGTTGATGAGCTGAGGCTGATTTCTTTTACCAGTAGCGACTAGTACATAACAAATGGCCTGATGTTGTAAAGTCCGGATGAGCGGAGAGGCCTTGGTGTCCATAAACAAAGATCTTTAAAGGTGTTGCCGTGCATGAAGAACTTCAGTTCCAAGATGCTGAAAACTCCCACTCTGTTCTCTGTGGAATAACGAAGGTAGGGGTGGCCTAATGGAGGCTTTCAAGATGCAGATGGAGGAGATGCAACAAGTACTTCCCTCTGGCAAAGTGAGTCAGTAACAAATGGTCATAGATTTAAGTTACACGTCGTTCTGCTCTGACACAGTAGTTATTTTCCCAAGAATCCCTGTATTAGAACACAGAACATAGAACAGTACAGCACAGAACAGGCCCTTCGGCCCACAATGTTGTGCCAACATGGAGTGGTACAGTAGCGTAGCGTGGAGGTTAGCGCGATGCTATTGCAGCACCAGCAATCAGGGTTCGATTCCTGCCGCTGCCTGTAAGGAGTTTGTACATTCTCCCCATGTCTGCGTGGGTTTCCTCCGGGTGCTCTGGTTTCCTCCCACAGTCTAAAGACGTTCGGGTAGGTTAATTTGGGGTTTAAAATGGGCAGCGCGGACTTGTTGGGCTGGAAGGGCCTGTTACCATGAAGTAAATAAAATAAATAAAATAATAAATAGCTATTCCCTCCCGCTTACAGAATGCCCATATCCCTCTGCTTTTGTCTCATTCATGTGCCCATCCAAGCCCTTCTTGAAAGCCCCAAATGAATTTGCCTCCACCACCCTATCAGGCAACACATTCCAGGCATCCACCACTCTCAGTAGAAAACATACTCCTCACGTCTGTTCTGAACCTACCCCCTCTCACATTAAATGCATGCCCTGTGTTAAAACCCTTAAAACCCTGTGTTACAGAAGAACAACCTGTACTTGCCTTCAAAGCACAGATTTAAAGAGGTTTTCCTAATCATCTATAACCAATGCAGCCCACGTAATGCGAATAGTATTCCCTAATCCATCAATCATGATATAACCAATTTGCAATATGGAAACACACATCATAGCAGCATTGCCTGTATAGGCTCATGTTCTGGAGAGAGTTGAGCAAGTTTTGGAAAGTCTGACTGTTCTTTCAAAGTGCCAACACAAGCACATAGGATTGAATAGGGTGGTGCACATTTCTATGACTCCATGGTTCTGCAGTTCTGCCCCACACAATGTTTTACATTATCAGGATCAACAGGTAGCACTCCCACCGTGAATCAGAACCTCAGGGTTCAAGTCCCATCTCAGGGACTGAGAAGAAAATGTTAGCCAGCTCTCCCAGAACAATGCTAAGGAGTATGATAACTTTACTGAGGTGCCATCTTTGGATGAGAGACTAAACCAAGGCTAGCTGGCTTACCTTCATTTTGTTTCCTCCTTTCTTTCGAACATCATCGTTCATGCTGCAGTAAAGTATCTTCAAAGTAAGTCGAATAAAAGAGCACTGTAAAATTCCATTCCCAAGGTGTGTGGATTTCTAACCACTGTACGTGCATGATACATGTCACCTCAGCTCAGCTGGTAAATCAGTATAAGATGTGACCAAGTCCCACTGCAGGGTTTAGGCACAATGTTCACTGTTATCCTTACCGTCATTTCAATCCATGTCTCCCATGATGTATGAAGCCATGCGGACATCAGTTTCAAAATACAAGGTTATGCTTGGTGATCCTCACTGGACCATCATATACTTATGCATGAAAAGTACACATTGCTCTATCGTTTTGACCACTGCACCTTTGAAACGATTATAAGATCATTATTTCTGCAAAGGACATACTCTGTAACAGTGCTGGGACTCCCTCAATGTAGAACATTTTGTGCACACTTCAGGTCTCTTCAGAAGAGAGATAAGTTTATAAATTAAACAAGCACATGAGTTTGGCAGATCATTTGAGGTCTGGCGGTGTATGGACCAATCAAAGGATTAATGGAATGGTAACTTGCAGGTGCTTCAGCTTGTTGTAAAGACTAAAAGCCTCAGGATTGATTCGCTGCTTAGTTCTGTTGAGTTTGTCAGCAAACTGCTTAATCAATCCTGCTGTGAGGTGTGGAAACTGTTAATGAGCAGCAACATATGTTCAACCCTTCCTATTAAACACACAGGCTGGCTGTATCGGGAAATCAATGACACAGTGATCTGGGGATTGGATGAACGAATATTGGTTTCTTCTCATTATGCCTCCTTTTGTTTCACATTAATATTGCCTCAATCTTTAAACAGGCTTCCATCTCACAACTAAGCACTTCACAGGTCCTTCCAATTCCTGTCTCTTGCAGACATGGATTTATGAATAGAAAGGACCTGCATTTTGATAGCATTCCATTTACTTGCATGAAAGGCTTCAGATCATCTGAAAGTATTTTACTGTCAATAAAGTATGTTGTAGGGAAATGCTTCAGACAAGTTGGACACAACCAGCTTCCCCACATGTGATAATGCCTAGACAGTGATGTTGCTCAAGATAAAAATTGACCTGGATGGCAGGGAGGTAATTTCTTTAGTTTGGGATCTGCTAAGTGGGGTGCACCTGCTGCTGGCTCATCCAAATTCTCAGGAATACCTTTGAAAAAGAATTGCTGGACCAAATACTCCTGCATTCTTGCACACTGTGCCCTCGCGGGATTTAATTAGGTCATGGGGGTAGGCTAGCTCCACCCACAATCAACTGAAAAAAACACCAATGACTTCTATGATGCCACACCTCCACCTTTGCCATCCATTGATCTCCTGATATTCAGAAGCAGTTAAAAACAATTAAAGATCAAAACTATAAAATATTTAATATATATTCAAATTCTTTTAAAAAATATATCACTTAAAAGCACTTCTAAGTCATTTAGTAAAAATATGGAAACAGAAATAATGATATCATCTTAATTTGCATCTTTCTTCCTCATAGTTGTGAATTCTCTTCTGGAGCTGTGATGCTTGGTTGGGCCCGTGGCAGATTCCCCCAGTGTAAACAGAAGGAGATCTCAGCATGCCTGCACTCCAGCTCTGGACTCTGTGCACGTTCCTCCACCATTGCCAACATTTCCTTTCCAAGTGCACAGCCAATCAACTTTTAGAAATTTCTTTCAATTCTGCTCCCATTTAATGCCTATTATAGTGTAATACCTTAGTAGTGCAGTTGAATGTTAGCTTAGACTGTGTTATGGACTGGAAAGCAAAACTTCGAGAAAAGAAGTGGTTTTGACTGAACTAATTTGGCGCACCAACAGAATGGCGTATAGTGCCAAATACTGTATGATGCCTGTATCCTCCTGAAACATCACACCTTCAGTGGATCATATGGTCACTACACTAATGAACGCCTTTAATACAAAAGCAATGCACCAAGGAATCTCTCATATTTCTCTGGAACACTGGGTGGTACAGTGGTGCAACTCGTAGAGCCGCTGCCTCTCAGTGCAGGAGATTTGGGTTCAAGCTTGACCTCAGGTGCTGCTTGCATGGAGTTTGCACGTTCTCTGCATGGTGGCGTGGGTTTCCCCCAGGTGCTCCAGTTTCCTCCCACGTCCCAGGGACGTGTGGGGTGGTAAGTTAATTGTAACTGTAAATTGCCTCGTGTGTGTGTGTGTGTGTGGTGGTGTGTGTGTAGTATGTGTGAGTGTGCGTGTGTGTGTGAGTGTGGGTGTGTGCGTGGGTGTGGTGTGGTGTGTGTAGTGTGTGTGGTGTGTGTAGTGTGTGTGTGTGGTGTGTGTAGTGTGTGGTGTGTGTGTGAGTAATGTCTGTGCAGTGTGTGTGTGTGTGTGTGTGAGTGTGGGTGAGTGTGGGTGTGTGGGTGTGTGTCTGTATCTGTAAGGGGTGGGCGTGGTGATAATGGTGAAAGTCAACACACTCAACACTGGAGATTTTGGGTCTGAGTCTCTGTAGTAGCCATTGAACCTTCCAACTGAGGTAGGAGAGCTGCTGCTGAGCAGCAACTGAAACCCGAGTCCTGTGGCTTCATTGTTCTATCGCCAAACAGAACTCGCTCTTGTACTTCCCTTCATCAACACGGCAGTCTCCTGGTACTTCAATCTCCCATCAATTCAACTTACTGTGAAACTGAGCTCCCCTACGGGGCTCAACATTATCGCCAGCATAATGGCTGCAGAGCTAAACTACAGGTTACATAGTGCACCGCTATGCACTGTTAAAGGGTCAGAGCTGAATAACAGGGTCTTGAGTAAAGCACCAAAAACTGCCCAGGTGCCACAGACACTCGAACAAGGAGGTAATACTTCAGGAAAGAAAGATAGAATAAGAAAAGCATGGTAGGACATACAATTTCACCGAGAAATAATTGTTTCATATAGGATACAGTAATGCACCCGTATAGGCACACTGTGGGGTAATAGTTTTATATTACCTTCTGCTGCTTAGGCAGTCTCTAGGGATCGAGGATAATTTGCTTCCGTTCCACTTTTGGAGGTTCTGAAATGGCAAATAAGCCCACTTTGGGAACTACAGACTCTTCCACTGATGGGGCAGGAGTTGTGAGGTTTGTGAGGTGGTGTGCTACTTCTGCCATTTTACACCGGGCTTCTGTGTGCCCCCAGGGCACGGACTCAAGAGCCTCAATACCCCCGAATGGTCCTGCTCCACCTTGTAAGGTCATTGACTAGGGATTTTCAGCAGTCAGCAATGTCAAGGTGTTTCTGTCCACCTGATAATCTCCTCCTGTGACAGAACTCAGAATAGGTCATCTGTTTCGGGAGTCTGGTGTTGGATATGTGACCAATGTAATCTGCACAATGGAACTGACTGAGTGTAACCAGTCACTAGTGCTGGGGATGTTGGTCTGGCAGGGGGCACTGATGTCGATTCGTTTCTCCTTCCAGAAAATTTGAAAATGTTATATTTATGTTATAGAGACCATTGTGCATTGCTTTTGTTACAAAGCTATACAATAGTGTAGCGACCATAGCACACAATGTTGCAGAAGTGTAATTATAATGTTATTAGGGTGCTTATACTATAAATGGTTATATCATTTCGGACTGCGATTTTGTCGTGGTTGTATTAATTGGGAATTCATGTTAAGCAGGAGTGATACAGTGATCTAGTTATATTATCCAAAGGTGTAGAACAGTCAGCCTTATACTATGCAGAAGTATGGAGTTTATATAGAGATATGAATGTGTGGCAGTTATTCTTTCTGGAGATACATTAGTGCAGTGCGTTATATTGTGTGTGGGTGTAGTGCTATTGTGATTTAGTCGATGATGGTTCCATTATTTGAAGAGAAAGCCACTTCAGAATGTGGATTCAAATCCCTCTACACCAGTGAATGCTCCTTAAGACTGTCTCAGGAGGCAAAGGAATTCACTTAATTTTGGGATGATCACCCAAGTATGAAAGGAGGATGTCAACAGAGGAATAAACGGAGTCATTCATTGTGTAGAACTCAGGGCTGTATCTCACACGGCAACGTTCTGCCAAAGGTCTACAGAATGCTAACAACGGTATTGTTTTACCTCTCAATTGAGTAATTTCAGAAAGTATACATAAATCACACCAAATACAATGTTAAATTGTTGGGGTTATACATTGCACTTCAACTCAAGTATTTGCTAATAATCTTACAGGTGGTTAAACAGTCTGCGGGGAAAGGGAGAACAGACTTCCTTGCAGAAGAAAGGAAGACCTTTCACCCCTCTACATTTTTTCATTCTCTTCTGAGCAAGGTGCAAGTGGGAAACTCCGCTGCCACAAATAGCTTGAAAAGGCATTTCCTAACATCAGATACTGGGAGGATGGCAGCTCCTTCACACAATACACATCTACTTGGGCAGGTGGGTGAAGCAGGAGTCTGAGTGGGATCAGCATGTTTCAATCAGGGTTGCCGACACTGCCTTGTGGCGGACCACTGTGTTTTCACCTTCAATGCAGGGATGTAAAAGTTGAATGGAGAACTGGTGTCTTGGTGCTGATTGAGGAGAGAAACTTCAGCTCCCGTGGGAGGCTGTAAAAATAGCATGATGAAGGCGCTGAGTGACAATCGGCAGAACTAGAACACTTTCATCCTCTGCCTGGATTTCATTATTAATGACACCACTCTGAGTAATGTGCTTGTGTAAACCACTAATCTATCTGAATACAGAGCACTGGGAATTCAGTTACTCTCACTGTTAATTTTGGCTGATTAGTAGCTGGGTGTTAATGGAGAAGTATTGACCTTTGTCATTAGAAGTCTGCTGTCTGCTTCCTAACTCGCATTGTCCTGTCCACTCTTTGGCGACTAATGTGGGTTCCCAGTCTAGCAACACCTCAGCTTTAAAATCCTTCACCATTGCGTTCACACCCCTCCCTGGCTCTGTAACCTTCTCCACCTCCATTTCTGACATCTTGCAAATTCCTGAGTTTGATCACTGCACCATCAGTAACTGTACCTTTCGCCCCAGGGACCCAAAGCTCTGGAATTCTCTCAAACCAACCCCTTGTTCCAAGTTTTCAGTCACCTGTCCTACTTTCTCCATTTGTGCCAATTCACATTTATGCCAGGCTGTCGTTGAGCCTGGTGGTACGTGCTTTCAGGCTTTTGTATCTCCTGCTCAATGGGAGGGGAGAGAAGTGAAAATATCCGAGGTGGGTGGGGGTCTTTGATTATGCTGGCTGCTTTACCGAGGCAGTGAGAAGAATAGACAGAGTCCTTGGAGGGGAGGCTGGTTTCTGTGATGTGCTGAGGTGTGTCCACATCTGTCTGCAGTTTCTTGCAGTCCTGGGCAAAGCAGTTGCCATAACAAACTGCATCTGGAAAGGATGCTTTCTATGGTGCATTAATAAAAATGGGGAAGGGATGGCAGGACAGGCTTAATTCCTTTAGTTTCCTGAGGAAGTAGAGATGCTGGTGAGCTTTCTTGGCTGTGGTGTCTACGTAATTGGACCAGGGCAGGCTATTGGTGATGTTCACTCCAAGGATCTTGGAGCTCTCAACCCTCTCAGCCTCAGCACCATTGACCAACAGACCGCAATCAGTGAGGATAAACAGCAACACCTCTGCCATTATTATTCTCAACTCTGGTGCCCCACAAGGCTGCGTCCTCAGCCCCCTTACTTTACTCCCCTTTCTGAAGTCAATGACCAGCTCTTTTGTTTTGCTGACATTGAAGGAAAGGCTGTTGTCATGACACCATGTTTCTAGGCTCTCTATCTCCTTCTTGTACTCTGACTCATCGTTATTTGAGATACAGCCCACTATAGTGGTATCATCTGCAAACCTGTAGATGGAGTTCGAGCAGAATCTGACCACGTGATTGTATAGGGAGTAGAGTAGGGGGCTGAGGACACAGCCTTGTGGGGCCCCAGTGTTGAAAGTAATCATTGCAGAGGAGTTGCTGCCTGTCCTCACTGATTACGGTCTTTTGGTCAGGAGGTCATGGATGTGCATCCCTTGGCATTCTTTTTAGGTGTATTGCATTTTGCATAACTTCACTAACATCTCAGAAAGAAACAGGTACAAATGAGTCAAACTGTTTGTTTTCTCATCACCACACACTTAGATCTCAAGAACAGACCACTGCAATCCCAAAACATCCAAGAACACTGAAAACAAGTGGCAGGGTGAAGAAGCACATACATAATAGAACAAAGGTGTGCTGGAAGAGTCAGTACAGTTGGCCTGAGTTTGTATTTCAGGCACTAGCGGCTACTCTGAATTTGTCAAGACATCACATGTGTGAATTTAATACTGATTCATCCACACCTGAGTCAATCACTAAAAGATGATGGCTGGAAATCAATTTACTATTCAGAGCTGAGTTTTTGAGTATGGTTTAGTTGGGGGATCCCTGGACAGTGGCTGATGCTGTGATAATATAAGGAATGTAAAGAAATCCAGTAAATGTGGGAGAGTGAGTGAAATTGGAGAGGGGGTTGGGGATATGAGCTTGTTAATGAGGATCCCTGTGTTGCAGTTCACACCCGTGTTATTCCATATTCATTCCAATAGTTACATTCTAAGGGGAATATTTTCACCTAATTGCAACTAATGTATAAAAGTGGTTGTAGGGGGAGAGGCTGAATACGTTCTGCAGAGAAACAGAGGGGGTTAGATAGAGAGACTTGATTGCAGCGTTCAAAATAGTGCAGGGCTTTCAAGGAGTAAATGAAGGGGGAATGTTTGCACAGTGAGGATGGTCAGTAAACACAGGACATGAGGTAATTGGCAAATTAAAAAAGGGGAGAAAATGAGACTGTTTTATGCAGTAAATTGTGATCTAGAATGCATTGCCTACTTCACTACCATCGGGTAGGAGGTACAGGAGCCTGAAGACCCACATTCAATGATTCAGGAACAGTTTCTTCCCCTTTGGAACGATCCATGAACACCACCTTGTTATTTCTCTTTTGAACTATTTATTTATTTTTGTAACTTCAGTAATTTTTTAATGTTGTGCAGTGTACTGCTGCCACAAAACAACAAATTTCACAACATATGTCAGTAATAATAAACTTGATTCTGATGGTTACTTTCAAAAGAGAACCAGATATCAGTATATGCTTGGAATAATCTTTCTCATATTTTCTTCTGACATAGAAGGAAGTGAGCCAGCCTATCGAGTCTATGCTGGTGCACAGAGCAATCTCATCAGTCCCACTCTCCCATAACCCATTAGCATCCGCACCCCAGTCCCCCGCAATAGAACATAGAATAGTATTGAAGGTGAAGCTGTAGGTTCAGGCTCCTGTACCACCTCCCCAGTGGTAGTAACGTAGGCAATTCTTCCACCACCTTCCTACACAAAGGGGTAACTTACAGCGGCTAATTAATCTACCAAACAAAATGCCTCTGGGATGAGGGAGAAACCCAGACAGTCACAGGGAGAGCATGCAAATTCCACACGGGGGTTGAAACTGGACCCACATCTCTGGAGCTGTGAGTCAGCAGCACCATCTGCTGTGCCACTGTGCCAACCCTACGAATTGAAAGGAAAACCTGTGCAGGGTAATGGACAAAGAGCAGGTGAGGA
>JARFYF010000002.1:13911338-13923069 GCA_030265395.1 Rhina ancylostomus
GGTGGCGATGCTATCAGTCAGAATGCTCTCTACCGTACATCTATAGAAATTTGCAAGAGTCTTTGGTGACATACCAAATCTCCTCAAACTCTTAACGAAGTAGAGTGGGTACATTACAATTATTTGTTGGTATCACAAGTGGGCAGTTCTGCTGTCAGTTTATTCATCTGCAAAATACTCAGATATTTCCTCTTCACAGACACTGGTGGGCATTTGCAACATTCTCCTATTGGTCCTAAGGGCAGACACGGTAGTGTAGCGGTTAGCATAACGCTATTACAGCACCAGGGACCTGAGTTCAATTCTGGCCACTGTCTGTAAGGAGATTGTACGTTCTCTCCATGTCTGCGTGGATTTCCTCTGGGTGCCCCGGTTTCCTCCTACATTCCAAAGACGTACGGGTTAGGAAGTTGTGGGCGTGCTATGTTGGCACTGGAAGCATGGCGACACTTGCGGGCTGCCCCCAGAACACTCTATGCAAAAGATGCATTTCACTGTGTGTTTCAATATACATGTGACTAATAAAGAAATCTTATCTCATCTCTCATTTGTCTTAGATCTCTATAATAACTCTGACCTATATTTCACACTTTTACATGTCCCTTTGTTTTCTATCTCCAACTGCCCTCATTAATTTATTAACTGGACAGTTTTGTTGACAGCCCATCCCCAGCCACCCTGGCCTCATCCCTGCCTAAATGCCCTTGAGAAGGTGATGGTAAGCCACTTTCTTGAACAGTTACAGTCCTTCTGGTGAAGGTGTTCCCGTGGTGTTGTTCAAGAGCAAATTCCAGGGTAGACCTATCAATGATGAAGGAATGGCCATATATTTCCAAGTCAGGATGGTATGCAGCTTGGAGGGGAACCTACAAGTGGTGGTGCTTCCATGCACCTGCTGCCCTTAGTGATCAAGGGTGTGGGTTTTGGAGATTCTATCACAGGCTCCTTGCAAGTAAATGCAATGCATGTTATAAGTGGTTCACACTGCAACCAGTTGTGTAAGGATTGAATGTTTATAGTGGATGGGATGGCAGTCCTTCAAACTGCTTTGTTCTGGATGGTATCAACCTTCTTGAATGTTTTTAGCACGACACTTAACCAGCTTCCCATATGGAAGGTAAAGCTCCAACGTTTTCCCTTTGAGGCTCATTCATTTCAGTTTTACGAGGGCACCTGATATCACACTCGGTCAAATACTGCCTTGATGACAAGGGCAGTTACTCTCACCACACTTCTGGAATCCAGCTCCTTGGGCCATGTTTGCATAAAGGCTAGGAGCTGCTGACAAAACCCATCTAGGCATCATTCAACAGTTTAATGGCGAATAAGTGCTGTTTCATAGCAATGTTGATGATATCTGCCATCATTTTACTGATTAATGGTATATTGTTAGGGCAGTGATTAGCTGAATGGATTCTTCCTGCCTCTTATGAGCAGGACATACCCAAGCAATTCTCCACATTGCAGGGTGGATGTAATTGATTTAACTATGGGAGAACAGAAGCACAGACAGTTCACCCGTCAGGACATCTGAGATACAATTTTTCACTTCCCACACTGATGCCATTATTATTTTGTTTCACATGTTCAAAGCCAGTGTTGACTACATTCGATGTCCATTTTCCAGACTGTTACAAATAAAGCACAAGTGGGGCTGTATGAAGTCAGCCCTCACTCTACAAAATAAGATGGCAAGGACAAAACTGTCGAGTTGTTGAGGTGCCGGATGCAGTGAGCTTTCTAATTCCTTTCAGGTACATAGTCATTCTGCCAAATAATGGGATTTGATTTCATCAGCTTTCTGCATCCTAGAGTAGATGCATGACAAGTTAGCACAGCACAGATCATCTCTTCAAGGATTCTGTTCAGTCAGCCTTTAAGGTGAAATTGCTGTCTGGGCCCTTCGGATAACCTGGTTGCAGTTTTAAAAGGAAGCCAAGTTACAAAGTTCGAGATGGTAACTGAAGCTTCGCTGTGCCGGGAGCTTCCATTGCTTGAGTTATTACTATGCTAAGCTAGTCATGACCAATGAAGTGAATTGACAGCAAATCTGCTTATCGTGCTGTCTGAGATTCCCTGGAAAGTTTTGTGATGGACCTGGTCAATAAACAAGTGCAGTCGTTGTAAAGTTGATTCCCAACATCTCCCAGAATGATATTGGAAGATTAATTGCAGTGATGATAAGATAAGATTTCTTTAGTAGTCACATGTACATCGAAACGCACAGTGAAGTGTGTCTTTGCAGCCCGCAAGTCTCACCACACTTCCGGCGCCAACATAGCGTGCCCACAATTTCCGAACCCATATGTCTTTGGAATGTGGGAGGAAACCGGAGCACCCAGAGTAAACCCATGCAGACACGGGGAGAATGTACAAACTCCTTACAGACAGTGGCCAGATTTGAACCTGGGTAGCTGGCGCTGTAGAGCGTTATGCTAACCGTTACACTACCGCACCTGCCCTAAAAATTCGAAGCTTGGCAGTGGAGGGATTCGAACCCACATCCCCTCAGAGACTGCAGCCTAAATCCAACACCTTAGACTACTTAGCCACGTCACGTGCCCAGCTCAGGGTGGTGTGTGACATGGAATTGGTAGTGAGCTTGTTGTGGCCAGCTTGGTGCTACAGATATTCAGGTCAATATAGATTAGACACAGCAGGAACCCACTCCCAACTACTGCCAGTCCTCTCGCGCTCCTCAGTAAATCTATATTTTTTCATGAGTAGATTTGGTTTCCCTTTTCTTAATTTTTTAAAAATTCATTCCACACTAGATTTCAATAATTTTGGTTTCACTAGGGATTTTCCCTTGGGGAAATTCATCAAGGTCTCTCTGGAAGTCTATTGAAACAACATCAGAAGTAAGGCCGCCATTTACTTAACAACGGAGGCACAGAGCAGTGGCAGGAACGTGGACCAAAAAAAAAACAAACTGCTGGAGGAACTCAGCAGTTGGAACAGCATCTGAGGGGAGAAGGAAGTGTCTTCATTTTAGGCTGACACCTTGCATCAGAACTGAGAGCAGAGAGGGAAAGTAGAGTGTCTTCACCTTCATCCTCCCCCTGACCTTGCTCCATCTAGTCAAGCAGCATCCACAGAGGGAAATAAACAGTCAATTTTTCAAGTTGAGACCCTTCATCAGTCCCGATGAAGGGTCTCGACCCGAAACGTCGACTGTTTATTTCCCTCCATAGATGCTGCCTGGCCTGCTGACTTCCTCCAGCATTTTGTGTGTGTTGCTCCAGATTCCAGCATCTGCAGTCTCTCTTGTGTCTCGTTCCTTCTGTCCTTTTCCTTCTCTTTGTCTGCTTCCATCTGTCACCTAGCTGCCTCAGCCTCCCAACCCCAATCCACCCTCCCCCACCTGGCTTCACCTGCCTGTCACCCCTCCTCAATCCACCTATCACCTACTGGCCCCTGTCTCAGCCCACCCCCTCTCTTCTTCATACTATCTACTCTCAGTCCTGATGCAGAGACTCCTCCTGAAGCATTTACAATTCTGCATAACAGAGGACTCTTTGATCTATGGACTGCTCCCAGGGATACACACAGAGACGGACATCAAGTGCTTCTGGAAGATCAACAGCTTAGTGAAAGACGCTCTTTGGTCTGCCCAAATCTTGTTGGTCTTCCAGCACAGTGAGATATCCATAAGGGTATGCTGCTGACTGGCACATTCCAGGCTGCAAGAGTGATGTGCTGAGGGATGCATTGAAGTTCACTGCAGCCAATACAAAGGCTTTGTGCGGAAGGACAGGGTTCTTCTGCCACTGGACATTGAGACACTGGGTCTGGTGTGGTAGCCCCTCAAACAACTGAAGTTTGTATCACATCAGTGGGCCACATAACTGGCAATGGTGCTGTGCACACAAACATGTGCAAACTCTACTAATGTATAGAACCAATGACACCGAAACTGTAGACTGAACGACAGTACGAATGTAATGAGCCATGCAGTATATTTTCATATTTTATGCTTGTATATATTTTTTATTACAAATCTATTTATTTTTGAATTTAAAAAATTGCTTCTCCCCACAGATGCTGCTTGACCCACTGTGTTCCTCCAGCAGTTTGTTTTTGACCTACATAACAATACCCAAGTTAATTACACTTTGGCAGGTATAACTTCTCAGTTCTGGTTTCATCCCTGTAATTTTTTTCTTCACC
The DNA here is from genome assembly GCA_030265395.1 of Rhina ancylostomus. NCBI lineage: Eukaryota > Metazoa > Chordata > Chondrichthyes > Rhinopristiformes > Rhinidae > Rhina > Rhina ancylostomus. Next base: position 13,915,509 of record JARFYF010000002.1, read on the forward strand.
TCCCCCAGTGCCTCCACGTCCTTTGTAAGAATAAATGTGCAAAGGAAATAAACTACAAAGAAATTTGTGGTTAAAAGCAAACAGTGGGAATGCACATTGGGAACAAACTACACGCCTTCAATAAAATTGCTATTTGTGTCTTTCAATCAGGGGAACCTCAGGAGGAAGCTGCTGACAAGGTTTTGCAGCACATGCAGGAGAGAGTGCATGGGAGAGGCGGAGTAATTGTTGTCAGTGCTCACAGGGAATGGAGAGCTGGCTATGCACTGAAATGCATGCCTGGGTCAGCTTCAAAGACAGTATGCTATATTATGGCCCCCACCCAGGAGAAACATTCGCTGAACAAATCAGTGTGGTGTGATGTGAATTCATCTTCAACTGAGTCTCCACTGGATGCTTTCCTCTCCACTCCAGAGAATAATGTTATTAGAATGTTGTTGGTGCTGACAGAAATATGTTCTGTGCACAAGTGTGACCCAGTTAATATTATCTGTCGAAAATAGAGATATGTCTTTTTAAATCTATGGGCTATACCTTGCTGGAACAAAATAACAGCAATTTTATGACACATGCCATTACTAATGCACAAATTGGCCAACAAGTGGCAAGGACAAAGAGATATGTCAGAGGGAGCTAATCTCCGGAGTTTGTTGATCAATTCCTCCTGTACATACAAGCTGCATCTCACCCTCAGCCACCCCTTTGTTCTTAAGAACGTGCTGGGTTTCCACATTAATTGCTCATTAAAATCACGTGAGAATTAAGGGCTTGTGATGATTAACAGCACAAGTACCCCTTTAACGATCTGATAATCATTATTGCAATATCAATCAGTTCTAATGCACTGTTCAATTCAGTTCCACATGTTATTTATCTTGCGGATTTTAAGAGCAACACATTTAATATTTTTAATGTTTTCTTCTCCTTTCTGTGCATCTCTTCACTCACTTAATCCAGCCTTAATTTATCCGTCTTAATGTTCTTCTTCTGTACTTGATGTCTAATTCGGGAATAAAAAGATAACATCAGAAATGGTAAATATAAAACCTCAGTGTTGTTGTCAAAAGCCATTGTGTTCCATTATGATAATCAAGGAAGCAAATCTGTCACCTTCACCCAAGTCTGGCTTCGATATAACTCCAGATCCACCCTGTGAAATGTCCTAGTAAACCTTTCAGTTTAATTAGGGACCCTCTGAAGGAATAAATAAAAGCTGATATAGCTGAAGCAGTACCACCATTACTGCATAATTCCTTCAGTTGGGGATGAATTTCTTGGCAAAGTTTCTCACCTGTACCTAACCTGACAGACGTGGACCTGCTTTCTTACCACATGAGCTGGAAGTTGTGTCTAATTCCTAGCTCAGACTATTTCACTTGCTCCTTATCTCTGCGCTCACTGATTTATATTGATTCCCTACTTGGCTACACTTAGAATTTATTCCCATCTATGCTTTCAGACCTTCAATGGCCTCACTCTTTAACCTCCTGAACTGTTGAGGCTCACAAAATATCCCCCACCCCTTCCCCAACCTCACCACCTCTCTCTTTCCTTATGACACTCCTTAAAACGCAGCCCTGTGACCAAGCTTTTGAACAGTTCCTGTAATCTCCCTGGTGACAAATCTTGTTTGGTAACAGTCCTTGTCTGTTTTACGTGCCATGCTAAAATGCCATATAAATATAAATTATTGTTGCTGCTCAAAGACCTTTTTTGAAAGGTTATCTTCAAAGTTATCTGATGTAAGTTGCAGTTGAAGTTATGTGCACAGATTTTATTAAACATTTACACACTTCCCAATGGTCACAGCTTGTAATGTGTTAATGCTCTATTTTAAAATATGATCAAAAGTAGTTGAACCATCATAGTTCCTGTCACTGGAGCTGTGAATAGTCATACAAACTCAGTGATTTACTGATGCTGGTACAAATGGCACTACTAATATCGTGGCTCTAACATAGTGAAACATTCTCAAGCACTCCATAGTTTAACTATATAAAATATGACACCAGGCCTTTGGATGGACGTATGTGAAGTGGTTAAGAATGTTTTAAAGGAGATGAGAGGGATGGGTAGATTACCAAAGAGAATTCCCAAAACCAACAGCAGAGAGAGCTGAAGGCCTCGCAGTCTAGGTAGGAAGAAGGAAATTTGGGATGTGCAAGTCCTGAGCAGGAAGAAGGGGTCTGAGGAGGAAGTTACAGAGATAGTGAGGGTAAGGTCATGGAGAAATTTAAACTCAAGGATTAGAATATTAAAGTCTATCTGTGCTTAACCGAGAAGCAGTGTAGGACACAGAGCACAGAAGTAAGCATGACTCAGTTTGATTTAGGACATGGGCAGGGAGGTTTGGATGAGATCCAACAAGCAAAATGGAAGAAAATTCAAAATTAGAGAAACAAAGAACAGCAGATGCTTCAACACAAGAAGATTCAAAATCACTTTAATTACTTTGTAAGGTGCCAGACTCCTGAAGGCACATTCTCAAGCAGTTTAGAATTAACTCAGTGTGGTCTGGCACATCTAAAAGCTGCAGTCTACCACTGGAATCAGCTTGCTCTGCTGCATGTTTTAATGAAACATACAGCAAGGATTTGACTCACATAAACCTTAATATAAAATCTTAAAAGTAGTTTGTTTTTCATGCTGCCTATGTTATATTAAAACAATTGTTTTCCCATCTAAATTTTAACTTCGACACATTAAAAATAATCTATATAGTCTTAACACCATACAATTATCCCAGAAAAGGAAGTTACAAATGATATCAGCAGTTGGTTCAACTTAACATGTGGAACTTTAAAGTTAATGTATTTTCCTTGTTATGACAGTTGTTAGTCATGTGAGGTTCCTTCTTTATGAGAGAATTTGATTACAAAGAGATTTGTAAATGTTTGTTGATCTAAAATGTTGTACCTGCATAGCAGTAAGCTACCATCACATCAGTGCCACCAAATGAACTGCTTACCTCTCCTGGTCTGGACATTGCCAGCTTATACTGAACATGCTTCCACTGGAGCAATCTCTCTCTTCACCTCACCTCTCACCTCTCACCTCTGGTCCTGATTTGGAGTATTGGCAGGTTAATGGCCCATTGAAAATTTCCATAAGGCTAAATAAAGCCTCACTCATCCTCACGTAGATTATTTGCAGTAATCAGGGATAAGAACCCTGTCTGATTTCTTCCCCTTCCTGAAAGTATTCTTACCAAGTTCTCCACTGGGGCCAGCCTACTTATCTTCTGTCCAGGAACATACAGGGTGACTGATACCATGTGTTACTGCTTTTCCAACAGGAGTCTACTCTCAATGATCAGCAAAGTGATGAAAGTTGTGGCAATGCTGTCAAGTGGGACTTAATCACCAATAAGTCACTCACCTTTTGCCCAGTTTGGGTTTCACCAGAACCATGCAGCTCAAGAAGAGCTGAATTCCAGAGGTGAGGTGAGGGTGACTGGCCTTGGCATCAAGACAACATTTGACTGAGTGTGAATCCCTGATACAACTGGGGATCAAGGGAAATACACTTCAAAGGTTAGAGTCATTCTTTGCACAACTGAAGTTGGTTGTGGCTGTTGGAGGTCAATCATCCTAGCTCCAGGACATCTTCAGGAGTCCCTCAAGACACCGCCCTGAGCCCAACCATCTTCAGTTCTTTCATCAAACACCTTCATTCTATCACAAGGCCAGAAGTGAGAATTTTCGCTGATGATCACACAATATTCACAATTCCATTCACAGCTCCTTAGCAAATGAAGCAATCCATGCCTGAATGCAGCAAAATCTATACAATATTCAAGCATGGGCTGATAGGTGTCAAGTAAAACTTGTGCCCCAGAAGTCCCAGGCAATGATCATCTCCATTAAGAGAGCGTCTAACCACCTACCCTTAATATTCAAAGGTATTAAAATCACCAGGTTGCCTTCTATCAATATTCCTGAGGGTGATCACTGACCAGAAACACAATTAGACCAATCACATAAATGCTGTGAGTGCAAGAGCATGTAGGAGGCTAGGTACCTGGCGGTGAATGACTCACCCACTGATGTTCCAAGACCTTTCCACCAGCTACAGGGCACGCCAAGAGTGTGATCAAATCATTCGTCTGGATGAATGCAGCTCCAGAAATTCTCAAGAAGTTTGACAGCTTGACACCCCACTTGACTGGCCCCTCATCCACTACCCTAAACGTTCATTCCTTTCACCACAGAGTGAACCATCTACAAAAAGCACTGCAGTTACTGGCTCAGATGTCACCTCCCAAACTCGTGACCTCTACCACCAGGAGGGCCAAGGGCAGCAGCTGCAAGGGGATGCCACCACCTGCAGCTTCCCCTCAAAATCACACACAACACTGACTTGGAAATATATTGGCGCTTCTTCGTTGTGGGTGGGACCAAATTCTGGAACTCCGACCCAATAGCATTGTGGCTGCATCTTCATCAGAACAACTGCAGGCCTTCACCTCATTCCCAAAGGGAATTAGGATGGGCAATGAATGCTGGCCTTGCCAATGAGACTCAGATCCGGACAGTGAATAAAAGTGTGAAACGTGCCAACCCTTCTGCACACACCACGGACTCACAAACAGCAATGTGATCATGAGGTCATTTGATTTTTTTATATATGTTGGTTGTGCTACTGGCTGGGACACTGGTCAGGCAGAATGCCAAAAGCACAATGCAGCAGATGCCGGAAATCCGAAATAAAAAAGGAAATGTGCTGGAAATACTCAGCAGATTGGGCAGCATCTGTTGGGAGAAGGAGGCAGAGTGAATCTTTAAGGTTGATGTTAAAAGCCAGAAATGCAACAATTTTACAAAAATAGCAATGAGGACAGAGGGAGTGAAAGAGAAGTTCTATGATAAGGTGGAATCTAGAAATGATTGAACGGCACCAATGCCTTTGGTGCCAGATGAAAGAGGACGGTTAAGGTGTGCTTGAAGATGTAAGTGTCAAGAAATGAATGAAATCTGAAATACCAAGTGAGACAGAAGAAACTGAAAGTTGGTTGCTTGTGATAAAGAACTGGAAAGGCTCATTTTAGATTGACATTCCCAAACACTAGCTGCCTGGAAACCCATCTGTAGTTGGTGAATGTTAATATCTTACACCAGAGTGTTGCACACTGCCTCTAAAATTGTTTGTTTAATACAGCCAACCAGAGCTCTCTGCCAGTACTCTACAGGAGTGTCTGCTCAGTTTTTATGTTCAAGTCTCTGGAGCGGGCCTTGACCCCCATGTGATCCCAGCCCCAACCTCTGGTTGCCTCTTGACCACCCTCTGAAGTCACAGAGCAAGCTATTCAGTTTCATCAAATTACCACCGGCATTTTCAGAAAATGCCTCACTATCATCTGAAGTCAATTAGGGGTGGTTATTAAGCTCCCACCTTGTCAGTAGTGCCCACATTACAAAAATTGATACAATTTAATACATTTAACTGTTTTTGCACTTAAAATTGACATTAATGACCTAACAGCATTTGATGCCAATATTGGGATGTGTTATTTTCAAGAGAGATTAATTACTTATTTATTTCAGCAGATGAGGAATCATTGTTCATCCTTTTCATATGTTCAATAAAATCTCAGAAAATAGCAGCCCAGCTCCTCCCAAAGGGGTCAGAAAATCTACCTTCTTGTGATCTCTCCCCAACCCATTAATTCGGTAAGGTTCTTCTGTCTCCCTGTAAATGAAATGAAGGTCTGGAATGTACACATCACATTCCATCACAAGCTGGTTACCTTTGCTCATCACAAAACCTTCAAGTTCCAAACAATTTGGGGACTAGCACAGACCACACTGCATTCAATCAATTCCATTTGTAGTTATCCCTACAAAAATTGATTCTGTCAGTCTGGCTCCTGCCCATTAAAGTAATTGGGCTCAGAAATCTCTATTGTCCAAATTCCAGATAAGTGCTTCCAATTCTTTATTTGAGAACACAAATTCATAAACTTTAACTGTATTATTGGTCCAAAATTCACTGTCAAAACAATGATGGGGCTAATTACATTCATCGTTATTTCTCGCAAATGCCACAGGCAATTACGTGTGGAGATAGGAAGCTGTTATCTGAGTTGTGCTGCTTTGCTATCAACTTCATGAAAACATTGTCACTGTTTGCCTCATCACTGAACTGCACTGAATAGCAAAAAGTTCCTGTGTAGTATCGCAAACTAACTTGGAACAGAAACTTAAGTATTGTCATCTCAAATGTAACTTCTCATTTAATTCATGGAATGTGGCATTGCTGGTATTTTAATAATGTGATGAGTGTTAATTACTGCCAGTCATGCCCCCTTAGCATTGATCATTAGCTACTACAAGTGTGGAGTCTCACATTCCGCTTTTAATTTTTGTTGGAGATATTATTTTGAAGTAATTTATGCTTGAGTTTTCTTTCTTGCTCTACTCCCTCTTAATTTAATCTTTCCTCTTACCTTACAACCTTCATTTTTTTCCCTTTCTGACTATAGCTTAGCCATTGTAATGCACCTTGTCTTCTCAGCGCCTGGCACTGTTTACTTTGCAATCCTGGCTGGCGAAGGAGCCCTACAGAACCTCATCCAATGCCTCCCACCATACCTTTACCATCTTGCAATCCCTGTCACTCAAACAATAATGGAAATTAAACTGGCAGCAGCAAATTTAAGAGCTTGTGCTGTTCGCCAGCTGTCACTGCACTCTTAGAGCATTATTTCTTTTAAATTGTTGCCTTAATGTGAATCACAGTCTGTAATACAACACTGGAAAAGGAGATGTGCACAATTTACTGAGGCGTCACTCAGTCAGTCGGTGTTTTGGAATGTCCATTACACTCCTGAAGAGCAACTTGGGCATATCAGTTAAACCTGTGACCCTTGATTATAACAGCAATAGAATTGGAATTGAAATTGGAATTGGTTTATTATGGTCACTTGTACCAAGGTGCAGTGAAAAAACTTGACTTGCATACCATCCATACAGATCAATTCATTACACAGTGCATTAAGGTAGTAGAAGGTAAAACAATAACAGAGTGCAGAATAAAGTGTTACAGTACAGAGAAAGTGCAGTGCAGGTAGACAATAAGGTGCAAGGTCATAACTAGGTAAATTGTGAGGTCAACAGTCAATCTTAATATACTAGAGGACTGTTCAATAGTCTTGTAACAGTGGAATAGAAGATGTCCTTGAGCCTGGTGGTACATGCTTTCAGGCTTTTGTATCTTCCACTGGATGGGAAGGGGGAGAAAAGAGAATGTCTGGGGTGGATGGGGTCTTTGATTATGCTGGCTGCTTTAGCGAGAGTGGGGAGAAGGGGTTGAACGAGAGCTGGTGGGTGATAGCTGAATCCAGGTGAGAGGGGGAAAATAATTTCCAGTTACCGCTCGCCTCTGTCCCTACTTTGTTTTCCCTTCAGTGGTTACTGGAGAACTGGTGGGAGGAATGTATGAAAGATGAGCAGATCAAGAGGGTGGGGAGGGTGTAGACAGAGTCCATGGAGGGGAGGTTGGTTTCCATGATGTGCTGAGCTGTGTCTACAGCTCTGCAGTTTCTATAACGGGCAGAGCAGTT
>JARFYF010000002.1:14087443-14098571 GCA_030265395.1 Rhina ancylostomus
TGCTGACTCGCCCCGGTGGTCCGCCTGCCGCCTCTGGAGTCTTGCTGTGCGCCTGCAGTGCAGCTTTTCGACATCGGCCGTGCCTCCCTGGGCGGGTCAGCAGCGGTCGTGCCCGTCCCCCTCTGCTCGTTCGGCGCAGTGCTGGGATCTTGCCGTGCCCGCCGCCTTGGCTGCCACGTTTCCTGCAATATACAGCAGCGGCGACGCATCACGATGCACTTCTCTGGGTGTAAAGCGTTCCTGGCGTGTCCCCGGGTCGTGAGAGACGCCTTGTAGGTGCATGTTCGTTCTCTGCAGCCGGTTTCCATCGGAAGTTTAGCCAGAGGGTTTTCTTTTGTGCCGGTTATGCCGGCAGTGGGCTCATTGTTTCTGAGGAAAAAATCGCCGGCGGGCTTCGGACTCGGTGCAACATGTAAAATCGCATGGCGGCCGTGAGATTGTATGTGCAGTTAATGCAAGTCCCCACCTTAAAGCTGCTTTAGTGAAGGTTTCAGTATTGACCCCTCGCTAGTTCAGTTTAAAATGGATGGTTCTGAGTAGTATCGCAATGCAGTTTAATGAACTGCAACTAGTATATGTTGCTGTCCCAGTATCTGATGTCAAATGAGTGTATTTGGCAGTTTTAACATCTCTTGAATTCAGTCTGTAAGATGATTAAATATGCCCTTGAGTCCATGCACCTGTTGCGCTGGAATCTTGGTGTGTTGGCTGCCTTGCCATCCTGCTTTATGGCAGTGGAGTTCCCTTGTAATTTTCTGAGCCAGGACTGTCGTGTGTGAAGGACAGATTGTGGAAGAATAATTCCTTTTAAGGTTAGTTTTTTTTTAAAAACCTGAATAATCGACCAACATCAGTACAAAATGTGTCCAAATAATTCCTTGGGTTATTTAGGAATTAACTTTATGGGGGAGAGTAATATTTTGTGAAAGCAGCTTTGCTTATCCACTGCGTGTGCTGTAACAATTCTATAATTCCGTTCCAATTAATGGAATAACAAAAATTACACACAATGGAATCTGCAGCTGTGCATTGTTTTAGTAGATTTATCTGTGGAGTTATAAAGGTTAATCACTGTCACAGGTGACAATTCATAACTTCCCACTGATCTGAATTGTTCCATCTGTTTGAATTTTAATTATATATTCTTTTGATCCTGCATCAGTGGAGCACTTTTTTCTGAACAAAAATTGAGTACACCATAAATCTTGGACATGGATGTTTTAATCTGTTTAAAACTACTGTGGTGCTGGACACTACATCAGAGCCATCATTGTTCTCCAGTTTGAAAACATTTTGGCAGCTTACTGCAATGATGCATTGTGCAAAATTTTCAGAAAGAAAATCTGGGATAAGAAAATGCTTTCAATCGCAATTGCTAGGTTTCTCGAGTTGAGAATTTAGCAAAACCAGATACCTAAAATGCAATTAATACTTTGTGACATTGTGCAGTTATTCTGTTGGTGAAAGCAGTTATTCAGCCAATGGGACTAGGAAAGTACAGACAGTCTTTCCAGAGTGATAGAAAGGTTTGGTGCTAGCATTATCCATTGTGCAAACATCATACATAATTTGTGGGGATTGGTGGAAATTAGTTCTGGAACTACTGGAAGTGCTTACTAAATTAGGAACATCCCAGTGATTCTGAGCCCAGTACTTGGTTTTTCTAGTGCTCCAATTAGCTTCGAAGTCCCTGATAGTTAAGTTGTTTTGTCATTGTTGTCCATTGTTGTTGAATATTGAAAATTTGTACCTGCTGATGGTATCAATCCTGTCACAGAGGCTGCTAATCCATAAGGTTGATATGAATTTACAAGCACGGGTGCAGAAGTACATCAATTAAGTGAAGGGACCAGCTGCCAGAGTTCGAAGCTCACGGTGGCAGACATGAATTTGAATCCCAATACGGTAGCTAGAGAATTTAAATCTAAGTGATTAAATAAATGTGGAATTAGAGCTAGTATTAGTAACAGTAACCATGAGATGATCGGATTATTGTGAAAAGCAATCTGGTTCACTAATACCCTATAAGGAAGTCTTTGTCCATATTCAGTCTAAAATTTGTGTGGTCCCAGGCCCACCATTGCCACTGACTCCTCAGTTCGGGGGCAATTAAGAATGCAGACATTGCCAGTGATGACTACATCCTGGGACTAAATTAATCCTTTTTAAAAACAAAGGTAATTGATAGGAGCTATTCGCAGCTCATTTTTCTTGACTGCTTTGAAGTTAGTGAACATATCCATTGAGGAACAGTTTGGATTGGGTGGACTGGAGGTAACTCCAAAAATACCATTAGGCTAGAGATAACTAGTTTTAATTAGGATTGTTCCAAGTGTCTTGTGCACATTTCTCATCAGGGAAGCCAGGAGATGATTGCTTTTACTGAGGGCTGGTGATTGTATCTTTTGCATTGCTTTGCCAAACTAGTTAGACTGTACATCAGATCTACGGCCGTGACCTGCCTTTTGAATTCCCCTGTGACGCACAGCTTCCAAGAAATATTTATTCATTAAAGTTATGTTTGAGCTTCGGTGGTTTCAAATGACAAGTGACGCAAAGTGACTTGATGTTAATCGTGACTATAGAAAGGTGGATTTGCATGGCTGATTTTGAGTGCTTCTACGAAAGATCTTCTACATGTGAACAGAATTTAGGTGGATTTGCCCTCTAAAAGAAAAACTTGTGCTGTGAGAACAATTTGGGGTTTTCAATTAAAAACCTAGTGCCCTGACACTAATCTTCTGCTCGGTGTTGATTCATTAGTTTTGATTCATGTTGACCTTGAGTTGGAGCTATACTTAAATTGAGTTGCGAGTTCAAACATAAATGGCTGATTGTTCTGTCACCAGATTTGCTTAGCATATTTGTAGAAGTGTACACATGATTTTCACTTCTGGTATACAGGTGAGAATGTAATAAAAGAAATATAAATTTAGTCTGCCACCATAGAGGGAATTGTTGATTGTTCCTCCTTGTGAGCTTTTTGTTTTTAGCTGTTCGAATCCCAAAAGCCCAACATATTGTATTTATGTACTATACCTATTGCAATGAAATATCCCTTTTTTCAGAATTTGAATAAAATTTGAGATGAACTCAAGGGTGATAATGACTGCCAGGTGTAGGTGTAAGGATTTACTGGAATTGGGCAGAGCTGGAGAGCTGTTCAGCTGAAGGCATGGTGAGATACTGGGATTACAATGAAGGTGCACCTTTCAGCAAGTTCTAGAGTTTGACCAGATTAGGTTTGGGAAAGGGCTTGAACATGAGGATTTTAACTTCAAAGCATTGCAGGGCCAGAAACCAAGCAAACCTGAATATGGAGATGTCATGATCTCTAGCATCCTTGTTTCTGGATTTCAGACAGAAATTTGAGATGTACTGTCATCAGTGCCTATATAACTAACTGCAGTACATTCTGTATACATTTCAGACTGCAGCCATGGTAATTGACCACTTCTGTCTGCAGAGGATGTGCTGCATTGCTGACACTTGCTGTTTTTCCCTTTTTGCAGCACTTGGTTTGACCACTTGATTACTCGGTTGTTCCCAAACTGTAGTTCTACAAGGTTTTTCCATGCTTCCATCATCCACCACACCTCCTCTTAATGTCTCTTTCAAACAAAGCCAAGGGTCAGTGCTATTCATCAGTTCCATTTTACCAAACAGACTGAACTTACTATAATATAAACAATTAATGCTGGGAGCACTCAAGATTCTGATGTTTGAGTTTCAGCCTGAACCATAACTGTTTCTCTTCACAGATGCTGCCAGACCTGAGTGCTTATAGGATTTACTGATTTTATTTCAGATTTTTATTCTCTGCAGTATTTTGATTTTCAATTTGAACTGACCATTGTCAGGCATGACTTGTTTGAAGGAAGCTGGGTATTTGCATTTCACTGTTACTTCATTACCCTTCTGTCTTCACTAAAACCCTGTAACTTGTGTATTGGCGCTCTTTGTCTACAGTGCACTTTTGCTCCAAATCTGTTTATCTGCACTTTCCCTGATCAACACTTCCATCTGGTTATAGATTTGTTATTGTGGCATGCAACCAATCCTTAGCATGTTAACTATGTTCAGCTAGCCATGGGATTTATTGCATTGTCAGAGATCAGAGTCTTCTATCATGGAAACAAGCCCAATGAATCTGCAGCAACCATCAAGCTCTCATTTATACTGATCCCATTTTTATTCTCCCTGCATTTCCTACACTTCCCCCTACCCCCACCCTAATATTCTACCTCTCAGCTACATAATAGGGACAATTTACAATGGTATACCACCCTGTAAATCTTTGGTATGTGGGAAGAAAGTAGAACACATGGAGGAACCTGTGTGGTCACGGAGAATGTGCAAGCCTCACACTGTCCGAAGGTCAGGATTTGAATGTTATGTTGCTGAAGCTGTGATACAGCAGCTGTGCTAGTTATTTCTTCCAGTTATTAATCGATGTTTCATTGGATGGGTTGCAATGCTGATCAGAGTTTGTTACTCAACTCAAAGTGGGATGCACTGTGGTAATTGGGATGTACTGAACAATCTGCTGTTTAACAGACTGGAAAAGATTGCCATCACAGCTTAAATGTTTAATTACTGGTAAATTAACAATCACCTCAACCTGTGAGTTGGGCTTCATTTAGCTGCTGTGTATGTTGATTTTTTTGTCTGTCCCATCAGTGAGCAAATTGAGATTTATTCTCACTTTGATTTTAAAAAAGTTGTAATCATCTCTTAAATTTGGTTCCAATGAATGGCCAATACTTCTTGCCCTTGAGTTTTTAACAAATGAGAAACGAGTGCATGTTTTAAAACTTGTAGGTGGCATTGTCTTTAATTTAGATCTGATCTGAAGTGAAAACTGGATGCTTTTTTAAATGTTCTTGGAAGTCCAAATTTTGAAGTTTTTTGGCCTTTATCCAATAACATAGGTGCCCAAGATTTGCCATAAAATCTCCACAGGTAAAAGCTTAAATTTAATCTTATTGGTATGTTACTTTGACGAAATAACGATTAGTATTGTATTTAGGCACATTTCTGACTTCTAAATCACTGAAATAATCCAGTTTACACCCAATTCAATTATTTTATCAGTGTTTGAATGTTTACTACAGTCTACTGGTACTTCCTAGTGTAATGTCTCAATGACACAAATCTTAAGACTAATCTACTCTCCCACAATATTCAAAATAGAAGCTTTGAGCCATTTAGGACTTGTATTTGAGCTTTGTGGGCTGGTCATAGTTATTTCACTTATGGAGACAACATGTTCTTTCCTCAAGCTGCCTTCCATTTTCTTTTCATTTCTACAAGCTATGTTCAATCATTGGTACTTGTCTACTTTCTCCCTTGGGCTGTTATATTTAAATTAATATATTTTGATTTATGCTTAAACTTTTAATCCCATTTGATCTGATTTGCTGCATTATTTACATATTGGCTGTAGATGGCCAAAGTAACTAGTTTTATCCTCTGTTTAAGTGCATCATAGGCTGTGAAGTACTTTGTACTTGCTAATGTAATGCAGACAAAACAGCAGCAACTTTGTGTGTGTGTTCCCACAATCAGAAGAAAAGTAGGTTATTTTCATTTGGGGAGATGTGTTGGTCATGATGCTGACTTTTCAGATGGTGCCATTGGATGATGTGGAAGGCCTCCTTTTCCTGTCAGAAATGGGTTCCTGGTAGAATGGAACTGAATGGTGGTTGGGGTCTTCACTTTGATTTTATTCTGGGTATCTGGAGTGGGATGTGAATCTCTAAGTTGGGTAAGGGGGGGGGCTACTCGCTTGTCTAAGGCAGTAATATAGTTTTGTCATCTGCAGGAACAAAGTCTTTTACCTTCAAGAGTCACTGATTTGCATGATTGAATTGACTCTAAGCAGAAGTACCCATTGCTCAAGTCACCATTTTGTTAATGAGGATATTATAGGCTGTAGCTATGGGACATGGGAACACAGGGCCTTTGGCTGACTGAGTCTGCACATGTTATCAAGCATCCACTGATGCTACATTAATCATTTTATTTTCCATATATTCCCCATTACCAACCACCCCTCCACCCACCCCCAGATTCTCCCTGGACACAAGGGGCAATTTACAGTGGCAAGTCTTGCTAACCTGTATGGTTTATCTAGTTGTCATACAAAAAGTGACTCTTAATAGTGCTGCTTATGTGCTGGACAAGATTACTTGGAGTATGCTGCAGTTGTGCTTGTCTCTTGGGTGGATGTAAATTCAGTGAGTGCTAAGTACATTTAGGGGCACTGCATAATTTAAACGTAATAGTTGTCCATTGCTTCCATTTGACAATTTCATATTAAAAATTCACACTATCTCTTTCAAAATGCTCAGTTTCATATAAGGTACTTGTTTTGCTGTACATTGTTACGAGATTTTTCAGCAAGGCTTTGAGGAGTCTTGATGTGATGCAATCTAATAACTGAACACTATGTTGCTATCCATTTGGAATTAATTTCCTTGTGTTGCTTTAACAGTGCTAATCTTTGTATTCTATTGCATTAACAGAGCTGGGAAGTACTGAAATTGAGAACTGTTGAAGTCAAGTGCATCCTCTACATGGAATTTATTAGTGTTAAGTGATTCAAAACTTTTCTAGAAATCTAGATTTTGTTGTTGCTTCAATGGAGTATGTTCTTTGGAAATTCATATCGAAGGGGAATGAGACTGGAAGTGAACTTCATGATGGCAATGTAAAAATTACACAGGACTTTGTACGCAGAGTTGCATTCCATTGATTTCTGCCTGCCTACTGCATTCCAACATCTTGTTGCCGGAGGAACAAACATTGTTATTGTGTATATATGCATGTGTGTGTGTGCGCACGTTCGTTCATTCTCACTGGCCATTTGCATGGAATTCAAATCGCCATATTAAATTGCAAAGTTAATACTCCTGAACATTGAAAACAAAGCCTTTTTTTTGTTTTAAGTAGACTGGTTCATGGGTTTCCATTTTAAAGTCTTTAATTGTAGAGTTCTTGTGTGCTAGAAGGCAAAGGACTGTCACAGGTGATGAATTTTGAGGCTGGTAGAGGAGCAAGTAAAACTCATTTCAATAAAGTTTTCACCAATACTAGATATTTTGGGTGAATTGGCTGACTTTCAAATAGTATTTCTGATACAAAATCTATCATTTTCAATTTTCTGGATATGATATTTAATTATGTTAGCCACAGCCTTGACACCTTTGGATGGCAGTCAGATCAGTGTCTTATCAACACTAGTGTTTATATTTGTAGTTACAAACTAGTGTCTTTATTTAGCTGCAAGTTGGGTATATATATATATATTTTTGAGGATTTGGATTATAATTTTGCCAAGCAATTTTCACTTCATTTAGGAAAAGAAAAATGCACAAGTCCCAGAAAATGTTCTATTTAATATTTCTTTTTTTATTGCAGCAGTTCTGTGGTGTTCTAGGTCACACATTTATGGAGTTTCTGAAGGGCAGTGGAGACTACTGCCAGGCACAGCACGACGTCTATGCAGACAAGTGAACTGTAGAAGTCTACTGCTATTCCACTTAATAAACCCCCTCAAGAGCAGATTACCAGCAACTGGGAGTAATAGAGGAAGATTCATCGGAGACTGTATCTGGATGGGGTAACCAAGTGGGCTGTTTTTTTGTTGGTCACAGTATTACTGGATTGAAGATTTGCTGCTTGTCAAGAGCTTCATCAAAAGCCTTCAAAAGTGTAAGCACTCCATTGGCGGTGGAATTTGACAAAACTGAACCTTTTATTTTCAGCTTTTTTGCCGAATAGTTTTTTCACTTTTTAAGATTTGTGCATTTTTATAAGAAAATGGCTCGAATGAATCGCCCAGCACCTGTGGAAATTACCTACAAAAACATGAGATTCCTGATCACACACAATCCTACCAATGCAACCTTAAATAAATTCATAGAGGTGAGAATCTATTTTGAAGGCTTTAAGCATTTAATATTTAGTATTCTGATAGTTTTCTACTCCTTGGAACAACCCCCTTCCTGTTGTTTCTGTTCTGGTAACTATCAGAATTGTTACCTTGTCTTGAGTTTCTGTATGGAAATGTGCTTTTACCTATGCTGTAAAATTTTGAAATGCAATCATTGGACCATTGACACCACCTCCATCCATGTACATGCGCTTGGGGTTTCTCCTGATTTTCTTTTATCTCAATTTTGCCTGATGAGATTATTTGCCCCACAAGGTCCCCAACTAACTATGGGCACGTGCAATGGTTTTCTTGGAAGTTGAACATTATTCAGCTACAGGATACTGCTCCTGGATGGTTGCATCATTTTGCTGAAGGTTGGGTGATTGGGCCACTGAAGCAACTGGTTGTTAAAGCCAGTGGAGGAATTGATGGCTTCACTAACCTGAGCCCATCAGTAATAATGATATAAATCGGTTTTATATTTTTTAATGCTGTCTATGTGACTTGTATTTGGGCTTTGTAGTTTTAGGTTGCCCCATGACCTTCTGATTCAGTTTACTAATTGACACAGAAAATTCTGGAAGAAATTTGGTTGAGGTCTTCACCCCACTCAATCCCTTGTAGATACCTTTGTGTGTTTTCAAAATAAGTCCTTGGTAAATTAGAAAGCCATGAGAGATGCAGTCTTCATATTGTGTGTTATTTACTTTTGCATTTGTATTGTGGAGCACTTACACTCTTGACCAAGTGCTCATTGAGCAGCAGATACTGCGATCTGAAAATTAATGGAAAGTTCAGGAGACACATTGAGGGCTTAAATTTTTGACTTGGAATAGCCCAACATCTAGCATGTGCTATTAATAAAATTTTGGATATAAGCAATATATTGTGTGCTGGTTGCTTTCAAATCTGTGACAGGTCTTTTACCATACTAAATGATTTTTCAGGAATTGAAGAAATACAGTGTTACCACAGTTGTTAGAGTATGTGAAGCAACTTATGATACATCTCCAGTTGAAAAAGAAGGCATTCAGTTTTTGGTGAGTAAAACTGAATTTGGTTTTAAATCGTAATTTCTATTCTGATAAGTACAAAATCGACAATATTGATCTAGTATGTTGTGCTAATGATTTAGTACATGCCCCACATATGTAAAATCCTATGCTTAGTTTGGCCGGTTGTGGCTGCCCTGAGTAGAGTGAATTATCAGTATGGTTGGTTATTTTCCCGATTGCCTCAAATGTTTGCACAATTCTACATCAGATTGATGGATTCCTCTTCTATCTAATATAAGTTAAGTCAGCTTAAAACCAGTTTAAAAATGTTAAATTGTACACCTGGCCTAACTTGGTTTTAAACTTCCCACTGGATCCTTAACCCTAAGGTTATGGCAGCAGACAATGATTTATTTTGCAAGTAGCCTTGGTTTCTGCCTAATAGATGCGTGATGGGTTCCAAAATACAAGTTCCATTAGCAAAAGCTTTGGCTCAAATTGTCATATGTGGGTAATAGTTGTGTTGATCTAAACTAGTAAATTGACTTGTAAAAACACAATAGGAACTGTCTTTTTAACAGGACTGGCCGTTTGATGATGGCGCTCCACCTTCCAATCAGATTGTCGATGATTGGCTTAGCCTTTTGAGAGTTAAGTTCCGTGAGGAGCCTGGCTGTTGTGTCGCTGTCCATTGCGTGGCAGGACTTGGACGGTGCGTATTATTCCTGCATTCTGAACTTTAATGCATTGCCCTTGAATCATGGCTATATTCTCAGTTTGTGTAGGATATTCAAGGTAGGAAATGCCTGTTCTAGAAAGGAAGGGAAAATAAATTATTGGAATAAAGGACTGACTGCTGATCAGTGAGAGTTTATAGAAGTTTTCTTCAAAGTCATTAAGTTGATATCCTCTGTAGCTATAGGAGAGTTTACATCCAGCAATGATGAGGGGTGATATTTTGCATTCTGCATATTGAGCATTGCTGAAGATTAGCTGGAGGCTGAGAAGCAAATGGATGTGATTTACAACATTTTAAACAGTGCAAACAATATATCAAAATCAAATCTAAGGCAGGCAAAGTAATCGTGAGACGTTTGATGGCAGTGTTCACTGAATGTCATTTAAACTTCAGTGATTGGGGAGGAGTGTGGCCTGGTTTTACCTGGACAGAAATTTGAGAACAAGGGTTCTGACTGGAATCCTAGCAGTATCTGGGATGTGGCCATAACTGGAGTAGTGTCTTGAGAATTTCTGCAAGGTGCTGAGGGTGATGATCCATGGAGCAGAAGTAGTGATTATTAGCTGAGTCAGGAAGGAAGATGGAACAAGAACCAAATGATGAAGCTCTAGACCACAGAGGTTGTTAACATGTTTTTGCATTGTACTACAATTAGGATATGATTCTAATAGAAATCTTTTGCAGACACCTCAAATTATTACTAAATTAGAATTTATTTACTTAAATTCAGTTTGATCACACTAACTTCTAGTGTCTTCTATCAAGGCATCATAAGGTGATTTTAGACTTGGGGCTACAAGAATGGTGCATGTTGAATTTAAAGGCAGCAGAAGAGGATACTGAGGCAGGTCTCTTTTCCTGAGAAAGCCCCAAAAACTAAACCAATTAGTGGAGCATGAGCTATGCCAACAATTAAAAGTGAGCATTACCCTGTAGGGGGGATTGTTAGAACACTGGTTTGTGGAGAATAAGTCACCGGGCTTGTAACAGACAGGTTTGGAAGCATGAAACTAGCTTTTAAGTATTGAAGTGAATGAAACAAATGTTTTTAAACAGAGCTCCAGTTCTGGTGGCCTTGGCGCTTATTGAATGTGGAATGAAGTACGAAGATGCGGTTCAGTTCATTCGACAGTAAGTAAAGTTTGTATTGTTCTGCAAAATCACGGTGTGCTGATATGAAGTTATTTATGCTCAGGAAAAATATAAAAACTCAAGAATTGTTCCAAAGGGTTAACTTCAGTTAATGTGTAGGAACTTGACATTGTCCAAAAGACATGAAACTGACCTTTTTGTGTTAAAGAATTGGAATGCCCTGTGCATTCAGTTGATCTCTATTTCACCACTGCATACTTGAAAGCAATTCTTTTAATTAAATTTTATTTACAGCGTGGCAACAGGCCTTTCCAGCCCAACAAGTCCATGTGCCCATTTTTTAAACACCATATTAACCTACCC
>JARFYF010000002.1:14098809-14111681 GCA_030265395.1 Rhina ancylostomus
GGTGGATGGAAAGAAGCTGTTCCTAAAATGTTGAGTACAGGTCTTCGGGCTCCTGTACCTCCCTGCTGGTAGTAGTGCAAAAAGGGCGTGTCCTGGATGGTGAAGGTCATTAATGATGGATACTGCTGCCTCGAGGCACTGCCTTTTGAAGATGTCCTCAGTGGTGGGGAGGGTTGTTCCTGTGATGGAACTGGCTGAGTCTACAACCCTCTGCAGTTTCTCTTAATCCTGTCCATTGGATCCTCCATACCAGGCACTGATGCAACCAGTCAGAATGTAAAAATTTGCAACAGTCTTCAGTAACATATCAAATGTCCTCAAACTCCTAATGAAGTAGAGCCACTGATGTGCCGCCTTTGTGATTGCATCAATGTGTTGGGCCCAAGATAGATCCTATGAGATCCTGGCACCCAGGAACTTGAAGCTACTCACCCTTTCCACCACTGACCCCTCAATGAGGACTGGCGTGTGTTCTCTTGACTTCCTCTTCCTGAAGTCCACAATCCCTTGGTTTTGCTGATGTTGAGAGAGGTTGTTGTGACACCATTCAACCAGATGATCTATCTCACTCCTGTACACCACCTTGTTGCCATCTGAAATTCTGCCAACAGTAGTGTCATTGGCAAATTTACAGATGGTGTTTGAGCTGTGCCTTGCGCTACAATCATGAGTGTAGAGAGAGTAGGGCAGTGGGCTAAGCACGCATCCTTGACGTGTGCCTGTGTTGATTGATTGTTTTTCTATTAATGTTTCTCTATTAACTTGCAACATTCAAAGAAATTGAGCCACAAATTCCCCACTTACCTCTTGCCCATGTTACTAGTCTTACCAATGTAACCTTCCACTTCCCTCACTCTCCATTTAGTTTGTGTAGTTTGGTGTATGTGTGCCATTTACCTTTTTTGAAGCCTCAAATGCCTCCTGGTTATAAAACATTGCTTCACTAGTGACATTAGATGCATTATCCCCTTTCCAAATAGTTGACTAGATTTAAGCATTAGCATCAAAATTACGACCATACATGACTGTTCCACCTTGAAAGAAAATGCATTTGTGGAACATAGCATTTGAATTGGCAGTCATCTCTCATAGTGTGCATCAATCTACTATCCACTTCAGCATTAGTATTAGGCAGAATTGTGTGCCAGTGTTTAATCTAGTTTCTTTTGAACCTGCAGGGACCATTAAAACACAAGTAACCAAATGCAATGGTTAATATTTGTATTGGGGAATGTGGATAAATGATTGACGGATTCTGCTTCAGGCAATTTATTGAATGGTAGAAAACTGCTGCTTGCATGGGAGCATTTTTAAACCTTGTTTTATTTTATAGGAAACGACGTGGGGCCTTTAATAGTAAGCAGCTCCTGTACTTGGAGAAATACCGTCCCAAAATGCGTCTGCGCTTCAAGGATTCCAATGGTCATCGGAATAACTGCTGCATCCAATAATATCGGAGGATTGATCACTTAATTCATTTGAATGCATTGGAGACGGCCAGCTTGGCTAATTCAGCAGAAGAACGTAAAATTTTTAGATGTGCTTTGTAATGTCAACTGGTGCTTCCTTAGGAGTTGAGAGATGAAGGTGGTGTTTTGTTTTAAATCCTGAGATTCTTGCCTTCAGATCCACTTTTTGTGAGCTAAAAAGTTGCTGCTGTATGTTTCTGAACTAGAAAGAGGGTCCCTCCACATTTGGTATCAAAGTATAAACTCTTGTCCACATTAATTGTCTTAACAGCTGTGAAATACAGCATGTGCACCGTTGCTGTTTACAGATGCGAAGATGTAGAATGGCTAAATTAAGCAACAAATTGCTGCCACATTTTTTGTTCCACATGTCTGTGTGTAAAAAGCTGGGAACCTCTTAAGCAGTTCCTCCCTTCCCACCCCCACCCTGCTTCCTGTCTTGAGTCACTTTGTGCATTGCTAAACAACTGTCAGCTTTTTGATATCTCATTAAAAGTTTGCCTGAATTGGTCAATGCTACATGAATCTTGTGCACAGCTCCTTCAGTTGAGTGTCCTGCACGCTAGCGTCAAAAGGTTTAACTCTGCTGGCTGCTCACTATACTTTTCAACACTGTTTACATGCCCTCCCACAGTCGCACTAGATCTAGTTGCTGCACAACATATACCTAGATTAATTTTTAAAGAAATTATTGTTAACTGAAGTCAAAACAGTACATTTGGATGCCCTCTTCTAATGTATATTGTATTTTCAAAAAGGCTTAAAATACATTTTAGTTGAGAATCATGAGACATACCATTAATTCAAATCTGTCCCTCTGTCACAGTGTCCAAAAGGATATTTCAGGTCACTAGACTGCACATTGCAATGCTCATAGCGTATAGAAGCACACACGGGTTTAGTTTTCCAAATGAAGCATTACTGGCACTCCACAATTGATCTATAGGGAGAGCCTGAGACAAGGATTTGGCAGGGGGGCTATCTAATATTAGTATGTTGCCTTTTTGTCTTGTGCAGAAAATGTACACTGGGGTTTGCCCGTTACATACAGAGTAATTTTTTTTAAAGGTAGAAATGCTTTGTTGTAGCTAAATTCATATTGTACAGTAACTTTCTGAAACTTGTAATCTTTCTTGATGTAATATTGGAAATTACCAACTTGTCAGAAGCATAATTTGAGTTTCTGCTTAAACTATGCAGGCTATGATGTCTGTAATATTTTGTATGCCTTTTGATTGCATAAGTTAATACTTGGATACTTGATCATTTAATTATGTAATTTGATGCAATGTTGTATTAATGTTAGATAAACCATATTTATACTGTTTTGGGAGCGTGTGGTATAGTTCTGTGGGAGAAATAATTTGCCAGCATTCACCAGCTTGTTTAAAATCTAGTGCGAGAGCTTGTCATCTGAAATAAAGTGGGGGGAAAAAAGCAAATCTTCGTAAACTGCTTCTTTACATTCAGCTCTGAAAAATGCATTTATTTCAGGTCCAGACAACCATTCTCAAGATTGGAAGGTTGAGAACTTGATTGCATGTTAGTTTTAGGACTTCAAATCTAAAGAAGTGAGATTTTTTGCATGTTATGATCTAGTAACTTGAACTATATACTAACAGATCAGTTAAATTATGTGCTGAATTTAGAAATGGTGTTGCTTTAGATTTTCTTCATTATCTTGGTCATTGAGCAAAGATTGCTTGAACCATTTGTTGCATTGGAGTTAAGTGTGGTTGACAGGGCCTATCAGAGGACAGCAGGTTGAAAGTCAATACAGTGCCTTGCATGATCAATTCATTTCAATGCATTTCATGCAATGTGCAGAGACTGCTTCAGGTATACATCAACTGTTTTAAGTCTCCATATAAAAGAAGATTGGGTTCCATGCTTAAACATTTGACTGCAGGTAGCAAATGGTAAACCTGTGGCATTTTGTGCTGCTGGTTTTTATTTGTATCTGCCACTATATTGCACTAGAGGTAAGGTAGTATATGCCATTATACTGACTTAGTTTGCAGGTGCAAAGTATAGTACTCAATATCTGATGTGTGTGAATTTAGTATCCAGGAATCTCCAGTGATGGCTGCTTCAGCATTGGATGTATTTGAAGAGACCTAACATCACTAACACTGCAGTTGCATCAGTTGCTGTGGTAATTAGCCAACATATGGAACAAGGGTCACAATTCATTGAGGATTGACTCTTCAAGCTATCCTCCTATAGGTCGTTCCATGCTACCCAAGGGACTTCCAATACACACTGTTCGTTATGGACATTATATCAAGCACATTGAATACTTTAGGCTCATCTCTTCCTATTCTGACTTCAAATTTGCTGTGGAAATGGGGCTCCACAGTACTTTGTGTAACTTGGTGCTTTGGTGGTGAGTGGAAGATTGGTCTTTTGAAAATTTAGTTTCTAGGAGTGGGTGCATCAACCAGGTTTGTTCTTGATCTTCCCAGATTTTCAGTTTGATGATAATGTGCAGATATCCCTACACCAGTGGATTTCCAATTAAATTAGTATATTCTGCTTTATATGGAAGCTTAAACACTTATAACAGCACTTGACTAAAGTGTTTCCTATCAACTATTTCGAGTGGGCTGACTCTAGTATTAAAGCTGATTCTGTTTTCAGGATCTGTGCTGCTGTCACATTACTGCAGTTTTGAAACTCTTTAAAATCATATTTCTGTGACTTTATTGGCTGGGGGTACATGCAACCTTTTTTTGATTAAGTAATTAAGACCTTGTAACATTTTGAATATGCTGCACTTAATAGGAGTGTAATATTGTCTAAATTATAGTCCCCAGAAACACATGCATCTTCAGTTGCTTTGTTTATACTGTTAATATTCCACACAAGACCTTCATTACATTTTGTATATACATTAATTTACACAGGCCCTTCCTGATTCCTAGATTTTTACTATTCAGATAGTCTGTTTGTACCATGTTAGGGTGACCTCTTAATTCTGTGTGCAAGTGTTAATCAAAGAAGCCATTGCATAAATTCCATTTCTCTCCCACCTATAATTTTTGCAACTGCAACCTCTAAAAGTAATAGAATCGTAAAGCCTTGTAGGTGGCTGTTTAGCCCTTGTCTGTGCCAACACTTTCAAATTGCTTTCTAATTCTACAAGCTGCCTTTTCTCAACAAGTCTAAATTTTTGTGGTTCAGTATGTATTCCATTACTTTTGGGAAAGCATTTCCAAAAGCTTTCCCCAAAAATTCCCCTCTGATTCTTTAGCCAATTATCTTCATTGTGCTGTCTGGTTACTAACTTGTAGATTTAATTTACAAAATATTGAGCTTTGTACAGTTCTATTAAATCTTTACCCAAATTCTTGAGAAGCAATTGCAGCTTCACCAATCTTGCATATAACTGCAGTGCTTCCTTCTAATAAATGTGCAGTGAAAACTCCCTACCTTGAGTAATACTGTGGGTGCTGCTGGACCTTGTAACATCTGGACATTTGAGGTCAAGAAGCAATTTGCATTGCAAAGGTCATTGTAGATTGTAGCCTGCAGCCTGAGCTGGCAGCACAAATTACATTGGACTTGTTGAATTATCTTTGTACAAATAGGCTGATGTGGATTTTTTTTTAAAAAAGCCTGTTGCACATGCTGGGGTGGTCAAACATGCTGACATGCCTGTGATAGCATTGGAAAGTCCAAGAACTGCAAGATGACAATTGTAAATACATTTTTATTGCTTAACATTCCATGCCATGAATTATGAAAAAACACTAGACTCGTACTCATTTCATGGCTACTTGGTACTAGAACTAGAGGCCTTGTTAATCTCCATTCTGAACATTGGAATTGTTCTAATTGTGAAACTTGTGTTTGGATCTAAAATTCTAGTCATGTCTGCAAGATTCTTAAATTTACCCTTAAAACTAGGGTATTTCGTGCAAACTATATTCAGAATCAGGTTTCTTATCACTGACATGTTGTGAAATTTGTTAGCAGCAACACTGTCTTGCCCTACAGTGCAAGACGTCAATTACAATATGTTACCAAAAAATAAAATTGTGCAAAAGAAGAATGAGGTGTTCATGAACTGTTCGGAAAGCTGATGGCATATGGGAAGAAGCTGTTCCTGAAACATTGAGTGTGGGTTTTCAAGCTCCTGTACCACCTCCCCAACGGTAGGAATGTGAAGAGGTCATATCCCAAATGGTGAAGGTCCTTAATGATGGATGCTGCTGCCTTGAGGCACCCCCTCTTGAAGATGCCTTTGATGGTGGGGAGGGTTGTGCCTGTGATAGAGCTGACTGAGTCCACAACCCTCTGCAGCCTCTTTTGATCCTGCACATTTGGAGCCTCCATACCTGGTGGAGATGCAACCAGTCAGAATGTGCTCCACTGTACATCTGTAGAAATTTGCAAGAATCTTTGGTGACATACCAAATCCCCCTCAAACTCCTAATTCATGAAAAGACACTGACTTGGGGTCAATCCTGACCTCGGGCACTGTCAGTGAAGTTTGCACGTTCTCACTATGACAATCCAGATTTTCTCTGGGCACTCTGGTTTCCTCCCACATCTATGACTGAAGTTTATTTCCACAGTTGCTGTGATGGGATTTGAACTCTGCTTTGACTTTTCTAGTCAAGTAGTTAACTGGTCTGCCATAAGTGTATCCCAATGATGTGTAGGCTATGATTTGGTTACCTCTGTCATATGCCATGGATATAACAAATTTAAAAACCCTTAATTGCATTGGTCCCCAGTCATTTTTCCTTACCGCTGGCCATTACCATTTATCCTTTCCTTACTCTCGTACAGTGGACTTCATAGGTTTGCACAATGTAACAACCAAGTGTTTACTGCCTCATAGCTCCAGTGACCCAGGTCCTTGATCTTGGGTGTGGAGTGGATCTCTTGTGTATCCCGAGTACTTCGATTTCCTCCCATATCCTGCAGGTTGATTGGCTACTGTCAAAAAAATGTCCCTTAGCGTAGGTTGATGGTAGGAGATTTGTGGGGAAGAGGATAAGTCTGTAAGAGATTACATGGGGAATGGAAAATGAGATTTCTGAGAGCTGGCATTGACCTGATTGGCCAAATGTCTGACTATGTCACATGGAAATATGAACCCCCTGTGCACCTGCAGCTGTAGAACAGCCAATCTCATTTGGTATAAGACAAGCCTCAGTTAATTACATCTGGAATTTAAAACTAACCTCTATGCTGGCCGCGAGATTGCTGGCTTCTGTAAATCATCTGGTTTGCCTGCATTCTTCAGGGAAGGAAATCTGTCCTTACCTGATATGGTCGGTGTGTGACTCCATTCCTATAGCAATGTGATTGAGTCTTACCTGCCCTCTGAAATGGGCAAGTCCTTCAGTTGTTACAACAGTGGTTGAAGAAGACTGCTCATCCTTACCTCAGTGGCAAAATGGAATGGGCAATAAATGCCGGGTACTTCCCAAAGAAAGTAACAGGCATATCCCAAAGAAATTAGTTCTTAAAAAATTGCGGTTCTGTACTTGACAATTCTGTTTCTGCACTGAGTCTCTTGAATATCCTCTCTGCAGTGTGTAAATAAAGTATGTCATATTTCCAATCATCTACAAATTGACCATAGAGGATTTCAGTTGCCTTCTGCTTAAATGATAATGTAGCAGAACCAAGTATAGCCTAACTTCAAAAGCCTATCTCATTCTTTGGAAAACAAGATTATCCAGGTGTTCAGGGAGATGGTGAACTTAATAAATTGGTGACATTTGGGAGTGCATACTTCTGCCTGGGATTACAGGAATCAATTCTGGTAGCAACCTGCCAACAATATGTCATGCTGCATGCCACCTAATCAGATTATGGCTGATATGAATTATATCAACCTGGCCTCCTTTATCCTTAATGGACAACCTAACAAATGTCTACCAATTTTAGCTTTGAAATTTTTCAACTAACGTGCAGCCTCAGCTTTATAGGAGCAAGTATAAGATTTACGTATTTTTAATACAGGACAAGGGCACTTCAGATAAGGTCATCATTTATTATCCATCTCTCTTTGCCCTTGAAGTTTGGTAATCAGCTGCTACCTTGAACCTTTGCAGTCTGTTTGCTGTTGGGGAGGGAGTTCCAGGATTTCAACTTGGTAATGATGGAATGCCAATTTATTTCCATTTCAGGATATTGCATGACTTGGAGGAGAACCTACAGATGATGGTGTTTCCATATGATGTTGGTGGTAGACATCACTGGTTTTGGAGGTACTTTTGGGTTAACCTAGATGAGGAACAGCAGTGCCTTTTGTAAATGGAATGTGGTGTTCCAATGGTGGAGGGAGTGAATGTTTAAGGTGATGATTGAGATTGATTAAGTGGCCTATTAGTCCTAGATAGAGACATGCCTCTTGAAAGTCAAAGCTGCCCCCATTGAGCTAAGTGCAGAGTATTCTCTCAGAAACTTGATTTGTAGATACATTAGTCACTCATTGGAAGGCACCCAGCTTCTGACTGCTTTTACAGCTTGAGGATTTATGCACCTAATCCAACTGACCTGCTTGATGGTGACCCCACCTAGGATGGTTGCTGGCGTGGACTCAGTGATGGTAATGCAATTGGGTACCCAGATTAAGTGGTTAGACTTGTTATCGTTGCCTTGCACTTAGTATACACAAATGTTATTTGCTATGTGCTTGAATATTGTCTTGGTCTTCTGCATGGAGGTATTTTATGGGGAGTTGTGAAATGATATGAGGAAGGATGCTTTCTCACATCTTTGCAGAATAGCTTATCTAATCCTGAGGGTCTGCCTCTTTGCTCTGGAGTTCCCCAGTGGTAAAAATAGTTTTTCACCATCTCCACTATTAACTTCTCTAAGAACGTGATCACCCCTTAACCTGTTTCAAGGTAATACAAATTTAGTGTATGCACTCATCATTTAACTTTCCTTGTCAGAAATTTGTTCAAGTCATAATTGGTGAGTGTCCCCACAGCCAAAACGAAGCCTTGGGCTTCCAACATCCTGTGCAAGCCATGTGCATTTACAATGAGTAAAATCCAGAGTAAGAACACGTTAGATGATGTCCTCTGTTTCAGAGGCTCAGCACCACGTCATTTAATAGTATTGACTTGCTGATTCTCTCATTTCAAATAATTTAACTGATTTATTCAAACCCAGAGGATTCCACAGTCAGAAGTATTATAATCAGCAACACACAGAATAATTAATTTGAAAGCTTTGCACTTGCATCTTGCCCTTTGGATGTCCCAAATTATTTAGCTGGTTTCGAATTAGTAGCATTAAAATAACATGATGATTTCTACAGCAGCAGCTAGATTGTACCACAAAACTGTTTCAGAAAGTACACCAGAAACACAGCATGGATGAACAAATACCATGTAATCCAGGCTTGCACTGATCTGCCAAATAAATACTGACAGGATAGAATAATATCGATTGTAGCATTTGTTTGGCTTGAAGCTTTGAGGGATGAATGAGATGTCTTTGCATGTTAGTGTACTTTACTACAGTGTTAGCAGTAGGGATAGTTTGTGCTGGGTCATTTCTATCTGAAAGGTAACTTTTATTACATTTTATATTGCATAAATTGAGGTGTTTGTGATAAGATGATATATCACATGTTTAAGTACATGTTTAAACATTTATGTTGCAATTAGATAGATTAAAGTATATATTCCATTATATTAATTATATATTATTTAGCTACGTCATGAGAAATAGCGGAATGGTTAAACTGTTGAACTAGTGTCCATTGGCCTAGACTAATGACCCAGTGTCACGGGTTCAAATCCCACCACAGTAGCTGGGGAACTTAAATTCAGCTAATATTTAATTTTATAAAAAGCAACAGTGATGGTCATAGATTCGTATGGAAGAGCAACAGGTCCTTTGGCCCACTGAGACCATGTAACTACGAAATTACGAGATTGTCCTTAAAAACTCATCTGGTTCATTAATCAGAATCAGGTTTCTTATCACTAACTTATATGATGTGAAATGTGTTGTGGCAGCAGTACAGTGCAAAGACATAATATTGCTATAAATTACAAAATAAATAAATAGTGCAGAAAGAGGAATAATGCGATAGTGTTCATGGACCATTCAGAAATCCGATGGCGGAGGGGAAGAAGCTGTTCCTAAATCACTGAGTATGGGTCTTCAAGCTCCTGTACCTCCTCCCCGATGGTACTAACAAGAAGAGGACCCTCATCTCCCGAATGGTGAGGGTCCTTAATGATGGATGCTGCCTTCTTGAGGCACTGGCTCTTGAAGATCTCCTCAATGGCGGAGAGAGTTGTGCATGTGATGGAGCTGGCTGAGTCTACAACCCTCTGCAGCCTCTTTCGATCCTGTGCATTGGAGCCTCAGTACCACGCTGTGGTGCAACCAGTCAGAATGCTCCCCACTGTACATCTATAAAAATTTACAAGAGTCTTTGGCGACATACCAAATCTCCTCAAACTCCTAATGAAGTAGACCCTCTTTGAGAGTGGGGATATCTGTCATCCTTACTTGGTCTGGCCTGTCTGTAACTCCAGACCTTCCAACCTGGTTGTCTTTTGACCACCTTGTGAGATAGTCTAGCTCCCCAAGTGATAGGCAAAAGTGCTAACCACATCCTGTAATGAATGAATTAAAAGAAAACACTATTGTATCTGATGTATATCTTGTTACATTGTTTTATGGTATATTTGCTTACCTTTTCCTATTCTTGAGGACAATGAATAAAATGGCAAGTTAGCATCAGTGTAAGTTGTACAGAGGTTTTCTGCAGAGAATAAACTAGCTAAGTTCAATGGTGTTTCATATTCCATATATCTTGTACAGGGCATGTGCTATTACCAGTGCCCTAACCAGTAACCAGAAACATAAAAAGCAAGTTAAATTTTTTGAGGATGTGACTAAACACATCGATGAGGGGAGAGCAGTGGATGTGGTGTATATGGATTTCAGCAAGGCGTTTGATAAGGGACTCCATGCAAGGCTTATGGAGAAAATCCAGGGGGACATTGCAATGTGGATCCAGAACTGGCTGGCCCACAGAAGGCAAAGAGTGGTTGTTGAAGGGTTGTATTCTGCATGGAGGTCAGTGACCAGTGGTGTACCTCAGGGATCTGTTCTGGGACTCTTACTCTTTGTGATTTTTATGAACAACCTAGATGAGGAAGTGGAGGGATGGGTTAGTAAGTTTGAGGATGACACAAAGGTTGGATGTGTTGTGGATAGTGTAGAGGGCTAGGTGTTGGTCATGACAAGATGATATTCCAAGCATTTCAATACAAGGACATCTCTGCTGGAGACCTTCCCTGTGAATTACATCTTTCTTGAGGACTGTGCCATTCTAACTCTGGCACTATAGTCAGCAAGGAATTTGAGAATGTCCCACATGGAAGGCTCGTCCAAAAGGTTTGGGTCCATGAGATCCGAGGCAAAATGGAACCAAAATTAGCTTGGTAACAGGAGACAGAGGGTGATGGAGAGGGTTCCTTTTGTGATCAGAAACCTGTATTTCCTATCACAAACCTGGTGTACCACACAGATTGGTACTGGGAGCCCTACTGTTTAATATATATCACTAAGATGTCAATCTAGGAGTATGATTAGTAAATTTGCAGATTGCACAAAAAATTGGTGGTGCTGTGGATAGTAAGGAGGATGGTCTGAGGCTAGAAAAAGATATTAATCAGCTGGTAAATTGGCAGAACAAGGGTAGATGGAATTTAATCCTGATTAGGAAACAGGAAGATAGCAAATCGCAAAAGGTAGGTTTGCAGGTGCAACAGGTTATCAAGAAGGCAAATGGAATGTTGGCCTTAATTGCCAGAGGGACTGAATTTAAGAGCAGGGAGGTTATGCTGCAACTGTACAGTGTACTAGTGAGGCCACACCTAGAGTACTGCGTGCAGTTCTGCTCTCCTTGCTTGAGGAAAGATATACTGGCTTTGGAGGCAGTGCAAAGGAGGTTCACCAGGTTGATTCCGGAGATGAGGGCGTTAGCCCATGAGGAGAGATGGAGTCGCCTGGGACTATACTCACTGGAATTCAGAAGAATGAGAGGGGATCTTATAGAAACATATAAAATTATGTAAGGGATAGATAAGTTAAAGGCAGAAAGGTTGTTTCCACTGATATGTAAGACTAGAACTAGGGGACATAGCTTCAAGATTCAGGCGAATAGATTTAGGACTGAGAAGAAGAGAAACTACTTTTCCCAAAGAGTAGTGCATCTGTGGAATTCTTTCCCCAGGAAGCAGTAGAGGCTACCTCATTAAATATATTTAAGACAGTTAGATAGATTTTTGCATCATATGGGAATTAAGGGTTATGGGGGAAATGGTAGGTAGATGGATCTGAGTCCACGGCCAGATCAGCCATGATCTTATTGAATGGCAGAGCAGGTTCAATGGGCCAGAAGGCCTACTCCTGCTCCTATTTCTTATGTTCTTATGTTCTAAAGTTAAATGCGTGGCTAAGGAGCTGTTGCAGAAGGGAGGGCTCCAAGTACATCGATCATTGGGCTCTTTTCCAGGATAGGTGGAACCTGTACAAGAAGGACTGATTGCACCTAAAGTAGAGGGGCACCAACATCCTCACAGGGAAGTTCGTTAATGCTACTTGGGAGGGTTTAAATTAGCATGGCAGGGAGGTGGAAACAAGAACTGTAGTTCAGCAGGTGGAGGATTGAGTGGAAGGCAGAGTTTAGGTCAAGTAAGTCTGAAAGGAAGTACATGCAGGCCCAGGTTAATGAATGCAGTTAAGACTGGTAGGCAAAAATGTACTTATTTAAAAACAAGAAGTATTATGGACAAGGCAGAAAAATTTAGAGCCTGGATTAATATATGGAATCAGGATGTTATAGCCTTTGCAGAAACTTGGTTGAGAGAAGGGCAGAACTGACAGATCAATGTTTAATATTCCGATGTTTCAGATGTGATAGAGAGGGATGTAAAAGAGGTGGGGGAGTTGGATCAGGGAGAATGTTAAAGTGGCACTAAGAGAGGACATCTTGGAGAGCTCATCACGTGAGAAGAGCTCAGGAATAAGAAAGGGGCAATCACTATGATCGGGTTATATTATAGGCCTCATAATTGCTAGTTAGAGATAGAGAAACAGATATGCCAGCAGACTACGAAAAGATGTAAAAGCAACAGGGTAGTTGTGGGCGACTTTAATTTCCCCAATATTGACTGGAACTCCCGTAATGTCAGAAGCTTAGTTGAGGCAGAATTTGTTTGGTGCATCCAGGAGGGCTTCTTGTCACAGTATGAAGATCGTCCAACCAGGGATGAGGCTACGTCAGACCTTGTGCTTTTAAAATGAGCCTGGCCAGGCGATCAGAGTATCAATGGCAGAAAATTTTGGGAACAGTGATCATAACTCTGCACACTTTCAGATAGTTATGGTTAAGGATAAGAC
>JARFYF010000002.1:14190234-14201704 GCA_030265395.1 Rhina ancylostomus
ATCAGTGCTGCCAACTTACTGGCAAGGATGTTCCCAGAGCTAACAAATGAATTCTGAGAAATTCTTGATGCAAAATATAATGAACTACGTGTCAATTACTACTTGTACAATAAGTTCTTCAAGGTTTATTTGTATATTCAAACAACTTTATCCTTGGTTTCAGATTTTAAGATTGACAGAACTTGGTGCACAGGAACAGCTAATTTTTCAGATTGAGAATGGGAAAGTTGTCCTTTCTGCAGCTGCTTTTGATTTCTTGAAAACAAGATGTAAATTTCAAGTTGGCAACATTCTGAAACACATCTAAACTAACATTGGGTTTGCAGGAATGAACTGCTTTCTCAATGTATTTTCTTATAAGAATATATTTTGTGGGTATAGTTTTTAATTCCTTTACAGTTGATACATCATTCATTGCATTACTCTACTATACAGTGCTGTCAATTTTTTAAAAACTAGTTAATTTTATAACCTGTTGTTTAACATACGCTGGTTGTGTTTATGTAGATTGCATAATTGTGTTTTGAGGTGGCTGTTGCAGGAAGAAAAATAATTGTTGTTCTACAACAAGTACAAAATCTGCCAAGAGTTTCAGACTAATGGAAGCCATTTATTGAGCAGCAGGCAACTCCTGCCTCAGTTCAGAAATTTGCTACATCTATAATCCTAAAGTACATGTAGGAGTTTAAAAACTAAACTGTTTCTAATGACCATATTATAAGTGTTCCAAATATATCAAAGGAAATGACTGGATATTGATTTGATTCTTGATTTGAATTTTAGAAGTAAATTTATTTATAAATGTTCCTTTTATAAATGTTGCCTGTGTGGGATTCCTATTTTAGTGTGTAGCATTATTTTGAAATTTTAATTTTGATCTGAAATCTTTTACGAAGTATGTCTCAGTAAATTAGATTGGATTCAATATCATATGCCCAAAATGAGCTTACTGATCCATAAATGGGCAGCAAAGAAAGCTGGCAATCAAAAGTAGTGTGGAACTACAGTTATTACTAATTCATAAAATAACTGATTCTGAACTAAATCAGCAAGGAGCCTAAGGAAAAGTTGTGAAAATCCAATAAACTGTCACCTGGTTTTGGCAGTAACTCCTCTGAGAACATGGGTCTCAGTGATAGAATTACAGTAATGTACAGCACCAAAAATGGGCACTTTCAGCCCACATCATCCATGGTGACCATGAAGCCTATCTACATTAATCCCATTTGCCTGCAATAGGCCCATATCACTCTCTCCTTTGTCCAAATGCCTTGTAAATAATTGTATCTGCCTCTACCCTCTCCTTTGGCAGCTCATTCCAGATAGTCACCACTTGGTGTGTAGGGAAAAACTTGCCTTCAGATCTCCTTTAAATTTCTCCCCTCTCAGCTTAAACCTGTGCCTTCTAGTTCCAGATTCCTCTGGTCTGGGAAAAAGATTCTGACTGTGTTTATCTTGTGTCACAGAGTCATACAGCATGGAAGCAGGCCCTTGGGCCCAATCCGTCCATGCCGACCAAGACTCCCATCCAAGCTCTTCCCATTTGCCTGCATTCAGCCCATATCCTTTTGAACGTTTCCTATCCATGTACCTGTCCAAGAACCTTTTAAATGTTGTTAATGTACCTGCCTCAACCACTTCCTCAGGCAGCTCATTCCATGCACTGACCACCCTCTAGATGGAAAAAGTTGCCCCTTGGGTTCCTATTAAATCTTTCCCTACTCATTTTAAACCTAAGCCTGCTAGTTGTTGATTCCCCAACTTGGGAAAAAGACTGCACATTCACCCTATCTATGCACCTCATAATTTTATACACCTCTATAAGATCACCCCTCATTCTCCTCTGGTCCAATGAAAATCATTCCAAACTGCTTAACTTCTCTCCATAACTCAGTCCCTCGAGTCCTGACAACATGCTCATAAATCTCCTTTGTACTCTTTCTAGCTTAATAGCATTTTTTCCTACAACAGGGTGACCAAAACAGAACACAATATTCCAAATGTGGCCTCACTAACATCTTGTACAACTGCAACCTAACATCCCAGTTTCTATACTCAGTGCCCTGACTGTTGAAGGCCAGTGTGCCAGAAGCTGCCTTCACCACCCTGTCTATCGGTGATGCCACTTTTGGGAACCATGTACTTGTACTGCTAGGTCCTTCTGTTCTACAACACTCCCTAGAGCCCTACCGTTTACTCTGAAAGTCCTACCCTCATTTGTCATCCAAATTGCAACATCTGAATTAAACTCCATTTGCTATTCCTCTGCCTACTTACCCAAATAATTAAGATCCCTCTGTAAATCCTGATAAACCATCTTCACTGTCAATGACACCACCTATTTTAGCATCATCTGTAGACTTACTAACCATGCTTTGTACATTCTCATTCAAATCATTGATATAGATTGCAAATAGCAATGGGCCTAGCACTGACCCCGGGGAACACTACTGGTCGTGGGCCTCCAGTTCGAAAAACAGCCTTCCACCATCACCCTCTGCTTCCTACCATCAAGCCAACTGTGTATCCAATTAGCTAGCTCTCCCTGGATCAAAGGCAATCTAACTTTCCATGCCTACCATGCAGAACCTTTTATCAAAGGCCTTGCTGAAGTCCATATAGACCACGTCTACCGCCCTGCCCTTTATTGACCTCCTTGGTTACTGCTTGAAAAAAACTCAATCAAATTCATGAGATATGATCTTCCATTTACAAAGTCATGCTGACTAATCCTAATCGACCCTGGTCTTTCGAAATGCTTGCATATCTTGTCTCTCAGAATCCCCTCTAGTAAATTACCTACTGCAGTTGTTAGGCTTGCCTATGATCAAGTTCTGTAGTTTCCAGGTTTTACTTTGCAGCCCTCCTTAAAGAAAGGCACTACATTAGCCACCGTCCAGTCTTCTGGCATTTCACTCATCTCTAACAATGATGCGTATATTTCAGTTAGGGCTTCTGCAGTTTCTTCCCTAGTTTACTGCAGTGTTCTTGGATACACCTGATCAGGCCTGGAGATTTATCTACCTTCATATGTTTTAAGACATCCAGTACCTCCTCTGCTGTAATGTAGACTATCCCCAAGACATCCCCATTAACTATCTCAACGTGCAAAATATTCATGTCCTCCTCCACGGTAAAAACTGAGGGGAACTATTCATTGAGGATTTTGTCCATCTCCTGTGGCTCCAGACAAAGCTGTCCACTTTAGTCTTTCAGGGGTGCTATTCTTTCTCCAGTTCCTCTCTTTCCCTTAATATATTTATAAAATCTTTGGATTCTTCTTAATCTTCTCTGCCAAAGCTATCTCATGCCCCCTTTTTGCCCTTCTGATTTCTTCCTTGTATACTCCTGCATCTCCTATACTGTAGGGAGTCACTTGATCCCAGCTTCCTTTACCTGTACCTGACCCATGCCTCTATTTTTTGACACGAGCCTCAATATCCCTCGTCATTCAGGGTTCCCTATTTGCCTTGCCCTTCAATCGATAACAGGAACATGCAGATCTTGATCTATCCATCTCACTTTTAAAAGCCTCCCACTTGCCTGTGGTCCTTTTGCCCACAAACAACCTACTCCAATCAACTTTTGCAAGTTCTCTCTAATAATGTCAAAATTTGCCTTATGCCAATTTAGAACTTTAACTTGTGGACCAGATCTGTCCCTTTCCATAACTAACTTATTTAACTCTAATAGAACTATGGTCACTGGTCCCAAAGTGTTCCCCCCACTGACACCTCAGTCACCTGTCCTACCCCATTTCCCAAGAGAAGGTCAAGCTTTGCCCTCGCCCTAGTAGGGCCTTCTATATATCACCTGAGGAAGGTTTCCTGAACGCACTTAACAAGTTCCACCCCATCTAAGTTCTTAGCACTATGACAAGTCCTGGTCTATATTAAAGTTAAAATTCCCTGCTATGACAACCTTGTTCTTGCAACTTTCTACACTACATTCTCCCTGCATATTTATTTCTCTAATTCCTGTTGATTATTAAGGGGCCCATAGTACAATCCCAACAAGGTGACTATCCCCTTCTTATTTCTCAGCTCCAGCCATAAAGTTTCACTGGACAATCCCTCAGTGATTTCATCTCTGTGATGTTCTCCTTAATCAGAAATGCAGCTCTCCCTCCTCTTGCCTCTACCTCTATCCTGCCTATAGCACATGTACCCTGGAACATTTAGCAGCCAGTTCTGTCCCTCCCCTAACCATGTTTCTGTAATGGCTATAATGTTCCAGTCCAATGTAGTTATGCCTGTTTTGTCTACTGACACTGCCATTGAATTCATTTTATCAGATTCCAGCCTCCCATCTGCCCTCACTTCTGCTTGGGATCCCACCTGCTGCCAATCTAGTTTAATCTGCCTCAAATTCTGAACTACGACTGCTACTAACTGCCTGCCCTACAGTTCTAAAGAAATAGAAAAATCAGAAAGGTCACCTGGTAATGGCTTTTTTCCCCTTATTCTTCTGATCCATATCAGCATCCCCTTTTCCCCACCCACTCCAATGTCTTCCAATCTATACTTTGTAGTTCAACCAACAACTGTGACAAACATTTATTTACACTTTACACAGTGTATATATCAAGTCAGAATGTAATCTTTATTGAATAATCTTGTCTTGCTGAAAGGAAGGAAGTGTGAACACCAGATACTTTATCTCAAATTTAAGTAGCTTAAGTGGATTGGTGTCCATTTGCATTAATCAAAGTTCCCTTAAGTCAGTTCCACGTATTTATGTAACAGGAGGCAAAATTACATTACTCTTGAAGCTATAATTTGCCATGCTCTCATTTGATGCCTGTGACCTGTTTCACTGTTCTTTTAAGCTAAACTTCAATATTTTTCCGAATAATGCCAGACTTCAATTTGCTGAATCTGTATCAATTTGCTGAATCTGTTAATTTTCAGGTGCTCAGTTTAAGAAGAAATGCAAAATATAATAGACCTATAATTTGACCACATTTAGTGTTGGGGCCAGTGCAGCATAGCTTGGTTAATACATGGAGCTTATATTGATCAGTTTAATTTAAACCATATCATTAAAGTTATCCATTCAGATGCTCTGCCTTTAGTTATAATAAGCTCGAGGGTCATGAGCCTATGAAGAAGATGGTCCCTTCTTCAGAGACTCCACAATTCTTCATTGGGGTTATTTAGCTTAATAAACAAAACATTTGGGTTCCATCTTTCCAGTCTCATATTTTTCTTTAAAATTGTTGTATGACACATGTTACTGAAGGTGAACTACTGGTAAACTTTGAACAGAGTTTGTAGACAACAGTGCCATAGACTGCATCAACCTCCCATAACTAAGATTCATTGTATTTGTGTGCTTTGCAAACTGTATGTGTGAAGATATTGGAATTATTACTAAGTCTAACTAGAATGAAAAGCTGGATGTTTTGTATATGAAACATGATTTTGACCCAGGCACTGCAGGAAGAAATTGTAGCTGGTAGATCATTTACACTTAGTCAGTTTACATTTCAAAGTTTTGTAAATCCCAAAATTTATTGATGTTGGTATATACTGGATTTATTCTGTTATCATATTTCTAGGCCTCTGCTATGAGAACTGGTACTACTAACGCTAAGGATTCAGAGGTGAAGGATGCAAAAAAAGCACATTTGCTGAATGAACGCCTTACAGGACAATTAACAGGAATATCACAAGCACCTGAACACAGGAAAGACAAACTGCTTAAAGACCTTGCAGCCACCCGGCTTGGTCAAGGAGAAAAACTTCCAAAACTAGGTGCGTGAAAATGATTTAGACCAGATCAGTGCACGTAATAAGTGGAGACAAGAATGTAAATATTGTAATTTCAATAGACATGGAAAGTACATTTAAACGTTTTACAAGCAGAAATGTCTTGGAGTCAAATTCATTATAAACTCTTTCTACCCAGATGCTTTCATTTAAAATTGTGTCCATTTCTAACTTTTTTCTAGCCCTTCACAAATCCT
Organism: Rhina ancylostomus; assembly: GCA_030265395.1. Taxonomy (NCBI): domain Eukaryota; kingdom Metazoa; phylum Chordata; class Chondrichthyes; order Rhinopristiformes; family Rhinidae; genus Rhina; species Rhina ancylostomus. The sequence goes on from JARFYF010000002.1 coordinate 14,196,203, forward strand.
AATTTTTTTTTTCTCCTTCAGCCTTTAACATTTAAAGCTTGTTTTTTTTTATTTCCCTAACTTTTAAGTTTTTGATACTGTCCTGTACTATAGGCTTTGGCTTTGCTCTTGCCTTTTTTAATTTGTTCAGCCAAACTCCAAAAATAAGCTACTCTATCAGGCTTCCCTAAAACAGATTCAAAAATATTTTTGAGTGGCTAAGGCAGCACACGTTCTTGAGAGAAATTTGGCAAAATATGCAAAGCAATAGATCTTCTACAGGGAGAGAATATGATCATGGAATTGATTTTAGATCTGTGCGCTAAAGAGTTAATGCAGTGCCTGAATGGCTTCTTTCTGTGCTGTAAATAACAACGTTCTTGGGACTGCTTGTGTCAGGGTCAGTGAGAATATTTGTAGTCAAGAACTAATGTTTTAAGCACTCTTCTATCAGTACTCTAATCTGCTGCATTGGACTGACATGGGAACTGATCTTGAAAATATACAGTGTAGTTCCATTCCTTCCCTCCACTCTGGCTTGATGCAGCATGCTTATTATCCGCCAACAGGAGCAAACTTATTCTGGTCAGTACAAAACTCCCATCGACCTAATTGAGGCAGCAGGTTGGAGGCCCTTGGTGTTGAGCTTCATTCTTTGGCCCAACATTTACTCTAATCTTGCACCTTTACCAATTCTTAAAGCTTGCAAGATATTTCTGGTGAATCATACACATTTTCTGAAAATAGTTGGACTGGTGTTGGCATTGCTGTCTGACTCTGTCACTCAAATCTGATGCTCACCTTTTTACTTTACCATGGGGCTTGCAGGAAACTCTCTTCATTCTTCTGGGGTTCAGGGCCAGTAACCAAGACAAAGGGATAAGTAGCGCTTTATGCTTTGTTAAAATGCTTAGGAATAGTTTCTGTGTTGAAAGGGCTATATCCTACTAATGCAAGTTACCTCTTTCAGCATCATTTGTGATGAGTCTCTGTCCTTTAACTGTTCATGTTTTGTTTCCCAGTCTTTCTCGTCATCCTTTTTATTATCTCAGTCTATAATTTTGTTTACCTCCTGTTTGCTTCTGGATCTTTGGTACTTTCTCTTTTCATGTATATTTGTTTGTCCTTAGTGTTATTGCACAGCTCTCTTGTTCTTGCATTTTTATCTTGCTGTACGTTTGTATTTTGACATAAGCCATAGATTATTCTATAGCTACATCTCATCTACTTTTTTCCTCTTTGCCTAAAGAACATTTTGTCAAATGGTTTTCTGCACTCCATTTAGAGAGGTGTTCAGCTTCATACCTCTGATAAATGATCTTGTTGTGAATGATAGAGCTAAATGTGTGCTATCTTAACATGTTTGTATAAAAAAACCTTGTTGTGCCTGATCATCTCACAGTTATAGTTGTGGGCTGTTTGAAACTCTGGAGGTACAGGGCTATAATTGGATGAGGTCAGTGATAAAATAATAGATGAATAGTGGAGGCAATAGATCTGATTAGAATTGTGTAAGCTCTGAGTGCTAGAAAAGTGAACCAAAGGCACATATTATTGATTTTTTTTTATTCTTTTGATTGGAATTATTTTTGTTTTGTTATCTGTGTACTTGTAGATCCCAATTTCCATTTGAAAATGGATTTAAAGTTCAGATTAATCAGGTCTCATGGACCCTGGATTTCCAAAATGGGTGTGCCTCCACTCCTCAGGTATATGGTAAAGTTAGCAGAGGGTGTTATTTAAAATTGAATGCTTTTTATTTAGTGCAGAATAGAGGGCGAGGTAGAAAAAAATGAGATCTTTCTAGAGGCTTTTTTTTGAATCTCTGTTTCAGTCCACTATTAAAGTGCCCATATTGACTTGAAATGATCAATTACACCTGTGGATGGTGCTGCGAAGCAGATATTCAATGTTCAACTTTAACAAAGTTTGTTATGCTTCCTTATTTCCGAACATGTGGAGAAATTGGTACCCCTTCATAAATAAAGAAATCATTCCAATACAGGTATACAATTGTTTGTATTTTAAAAAAACCCTCGAACACTCAAAATATTAGCATTTTATTGGGGAAACTCCATTACATTGGTATCGTGCTTTGCACTATGCAGCAGAGTGCAGATTCGATGCTACGAATGGCATAGCCACTCAGCGCTGAGATGTGGTGCTTAAGGCTCACCACAAGCACAATCACCATTGAGCTTGTTACCAAAGAGAAATCTGTGTTAGGGGATACAGCAGTTTCCAACAGGAGGTGATGAGAGAGTGACCACAGGATCTGGGTGGGTCTGTCAATATGTGGAGCAACAGCTTAGTTTGTAATTATTCTATTGAATAGTTTAATTTAAATATTGGCATCTAAATTTTGAGAATTATTACAGAAGTATTCAAAATCTGTTTCCGGTTACTCAAGTGATTTAGGCCATGAAACAAAGTTTGTTTGTAATCGTAACTATATGGTTGTCCATTTAATTGTATAATTCCTTCTTGATGCATTGTAGCTTTGTAAAGTTTGCATGCTTTCAATTTTGCAGTATTGTTCCTTTTGTGTGTGAGGAAAAAGAATTGTGATGCTATGGATTTGCAATATATTATTAAATGCAACATTTCTAGCCTGTAATTGAGTTTGGATATAATTTGTAGAGAATTATTTTCAGCAGTACAAAGCAGTAATTATTCTAGATTAAATTTCAGATCTTCCTCAGTTTCAAACTAGGGTTGTATAAACTTGATAGATTCGCCATTATATATTATGTTATGGATTTGTTCTATTACTATCCTAGATTATCAAAAGATTGTTTAATGATAACTTGAAGCTTTAATATAAAATATGCCAGTTGGTTTTAAAATGGCTTCTAATGTGTAAAGTAGTTGTTGGAAAGCATACCCATAGATGTCAACAAATACTGTATATTTTATAGGGTACTGATATTACATCAGCTCTGGCAAAAGAATTTGTAAATTTATACGTGCTTTTGAAATGCTGATGAAAATTGTGTAATGCATTTATTAATTAGGTATGGAGAGCTGTAGTATTTCCTCAGGGGACTCTCTGCATATTCCAAATTTAAATTGCATAACCCCTGTCTGTTCAGCTAAATTGACATCTAATGTCTCAATTTATCAGTAGATCAGATTGAATATTTGGAGGAAGGTAGGATGCCTTGTATATTCTTAGAAAGTACAGTATGACCCTGGACAACTTGATCTGGTGCATCAACTCTGGAGTAAGCTCTGCAAAATTCAGGTCTGCAAAAGTCAAAAATGTGAACATAACAAGATAACAAATGAAGAGAGAATACAGTTATTTTTGTCATTCTAAGTTGTTACTATACATTGATTAGAAAATTAATTAGAAACAAGTTCAGTTTTAATAGACAAGATGATCACCATTTATACATAAAATAATTAAACATTTATCTGTCCATATCTTTGCAACAGTTTCTTTAAATTTTTCTGTCTGTATTTATAATAAAAGTTCTGATGTCGACTGTTCACCCTGTAATTATAACTTCCTAACAGTGGAGGGTAAAATCTGCAACCTTAAAATGGGGACTGTTTTAATATGCATTAGCTGGTCCTTTCTGCCCTTAACCCCAAAGACCAGCATTGTCATTGATTCTTCTAAGATTTCGGTTTCCTTCCGACTAGTCAGTTAATCCTGATTTGAAAATTTGTGTTGTTATTTTTAAAGCTTTAAATAAAAGCTTTTAAAAAGTAGAACTCTAAATTGGAATGTATTAGTTTGCTCGATGCAATGTTAATGGGATGTTACAATCTCTTGCAGATACTAAACCCAGATTAGGTATGCAGTTTTTGCCCTTCATTGCAAACTTTAAAAAAAAATTTTTAGTATAATTCTTTCGATCTTTTATCTTTTGCCCTTTTGTATTTCATCTCCTTTATAATCTCTGTCAAACAGTCAGGCTTTTAATAAACTTGCAATCAGCTAACTTGATTTGCTTTTCAGATCTTTTCAATTTTAGTGCACTTGTATTTATTTCTCTTTATTCATTGGTGATTAAACATGGGAAGAATAATTACCATGCCAGCAAAAATACTTTCTTTGCAGTGTTTATCAGGGAATATTATAGGGACATATCTAACTGTTTAAAAAAGATATCCTTGCAGGTTTGAGATCTTTGAGGAAGAGAGGTTTTAAATGGACATCAAGGAGTTGCTGCTTTTAGGGCTTTCATGGCACAACATCTCTTCCTGTATAATGAGAGAGGTTACTGATGGATAGCTGACAACTATTACAAGGCTATGAATTTGAAGGAGACTGCGTTTGATTGGAAACCTCTTAATCAAATCCATTTACAAGAAAAGGACATAGCTATTCTAGGAATATGAACAAACTGCTTAAAAATAAATGCAGGTCAGGAGCAGTTATGGCAAGGGAAATCTATAATATTTCTGGTTGATGACCTTTCATCAAAGGGCCTGACAGCAGTCTACTGTAAGTGCATTAAATGAATGCATAATGGAATGTTTCTTCATAAGTTGACTTAACTATCTTGTAGTTATCTAATAAATGAAAGCAAGCATTGACAGCATAATGGGAGTAGCCCATTCAGTCCTTTTGAGCCTGAACCTCTCTCCACTGCTCATCTTTGACTAACTCAGTTCCTATGCCAATGAATCATATCACTTCATTTTTTTTGAGGTAAAGCAATTTGTCTTGAAAGTTTCAATTGACAGAGCATCTGATGCATGTTGGTTAAGAGAATTCCAGCTTTCTCTTTTTCTTTCAGGAAAATGTGCTTTCTGGTTTCACACATGAATGGTCCAGCTTTAATTCAAAAGATTGTGCCCCCTTTCTCTCCACCCCCCTGTCACCAAACTAGATGAAATAGCTGCTTGATAAGTATTCCTTCATATCTATAACTATTCTGAAGATCCATTATGACACAAACCAGCCTTCTAAGCACTTTATCCCATTTCAATTCTGTTTCATTTGAGTGTAAAGCAAAATACTGCTGGAAGTGTTTAATTAAAAACAAAATGGTGGAAATACCTAGCATTTGGTGACATCTATGGAGCGAGAAACAGTCAAAGTTTCATGTCTACGACCTGAAAGATTTCAAAGAAAGATCAACAAGATGAAATGTTAATGCTGTTTCTTCACTGATGCTGTCTGACTTGAAGAATATTTTAACCATTTTCCATTTCATCTTATTAAGATGAATGTCTGTTGTAACCTTTCCATGACCATTATTCTCAAGGTATGCCCAAATCTAAGTGGACTACTTTAAATGAGATCTGATCAAAACTTTGTACAAAATGATCAGTTCTTTGGTGACTCCTTGATCAGTCATACTTTCATTCTTGTTCAATGCTTAATCACAGTGTACCCACTTGGTTCTAGTAACTTCCTCATAACTTGTGTTAATTTATGATTAATGATTTCAGCTATCCTTGTGTCTTAAGTAAGGACCTCATTTTTGTAATTTTTAATAAAGGCATCTCATTTTTAAATATCTAGTTCATGAGTCTGGCCTTGATGAAGGGTCTTGACCCAAAACG
>JARFYF010000002.1:14201804-14212861 GCA_030265395.1 Rhina ancylostomus
CCCAGCAGGTCAGGCAGGTCAACCCGAAACGTCGACTATTTATTTCCCTCCATAGATGCTGCCTGACCTGCTGAGTTTCTCCGGTATTTTGTGTGTTGTTAATGAATCTAGACAGCTTTAGAAAAGCTAATGCAACTTTAGTTTGGTTGGCTTTAATATCCTTCATTTTCTCCACAATTTTTTTTATAAGTCCACCAAATTTCTTCCATTTTTATTTAGGTTCCATTATACCACTAGTATTCTGTCCCTTTACTTCCTCTGACAAAAGATCCAAAATATTTGTTTATCATCTTGTTGGAAGAGAGAGATCATCCATAACGAAATCAGTTGACTTTTGTGGCATTCTGCTTATGATTGCACTGCCTAAAAGCTTGATAAAGTACCCTGTGTTATTAGAAGCTAAGGTAATGGGAATTAAATTTCCCATGGATAATGAAGCTGGCTCAAGTCAGGAAAAAATTGATTTGGCTGAAGCTTTCTCCACATTTGTGTTCATGTAAGTTGTTCATTCTGGATGCAAATGCAGGAATTTGGAACAAAAACATGCTGGAAGAACTCAGCCAATTAAGCAGCATTTGTGGAAAGAAACAAGTCAACGTTTTGGATTAGTGACCCTTCCGAGCTCTGACAATAGATCCCTGATCTGAAGCTTTCACTGCGTTCTCTTACCACGGATGCTACCTGATTGATTAGCTGAGGTCTTCTGGAACTTCTGTTTTTGTTTCTGCACAGAAATAAATTGTGTGGCTTAAAAGATTGCAGTGTTTTATGCATGATTAATGTGTAAAAATACAATACCCAAAACATTATTTTTGTCCATCAAAACCTTCTCAGTGGATCTCCATCCTTTAAAACTGGTCACCACCAGCCCTCAAATTTCAGCTGAACTTGTACAGGGAGGTTTGAGGATGGAGGGAGGACATTATTTCTTAAAATTGCAACTGGATACAGCCACACAAAATGCTCCTTGTAACCTGATGTGTTAAACAGCTGAGTATGAGAAAATTGAAGCCACCATCTCTTGGTGCTCTATAACACAATTGTACAGGCTTTTCTGGAGAAAATGAAGGCACCTTATTTTATAGTTGTGCATTACTTTTTGTTTAAGGGAGAGAAGCCCATACCCAAAAAGTTGAGAACCACCGGAGGAAGTCTCACCACATTTGCAGATCTCCCTGTTAGAACTGCCTTGATTAACAATTTAGGAACCAACTGTCTGCGTTAAAAAGAGGTTGACTTCAAGACTGTCTGACCAAATCAATAATGAATTATCCAGAGATTTTTTACCCCTCCATTCTTCCTCAACTCCCAATTTTGAGATGACCTGAAAGTTTTGTCCTGTGTGGTGCAGAACTCTAACGATGGCAGTGAAGGTGACCAGTTCCATGAAATTTTATGGCTTATGTTCTACCCACAAGGGACTGGTGCTGGGCCAGTCAAATAAAGGTGTAAATTCAACTCCTGTTTTAAGAGACAGCACTGTATATCACTGAAATGTTTGTGATGAAGCTAAGGCAGAACAAAAAGTGCTGCTTTTGATTTTTGGAATAATTGAATGTGTGACTATAAGGTTTCCTTTGTGGTTGTGTGCTACATCATATTTTTGCTGTGACTGAGATGTGGATCTCTACAGAAGAAGAGTCAAAACAACCAGAAAATCCCTTTGCAGTTGCAGCAGTGTGATGTGTCACGTCCACAGGAGGCGTCCTTACAAATCATCAGGACTGCGAGAGGGCAGCCGTTCAAGGAGCTCTACATTATCTTCTGAGATGACAAATGGAAGACCTTCCATCCACAGACACTGATGTCTCCATGTTCAAAATTTTATTATAAAAATGCTGAGAAATTGTTAAAGACAGTAAAGCAATATTATAAGGATTAAATCTGTTATTATAACAAATGTCTGTTTTATCTTAGAATGTGTAGAAATTTTCAAAAAAAAGTGGAAACTGTAAAACTGAGTCCAAATAATGTAAACATTTTGATTGCTTTGTGCAAGCTTTTGGTACCTTTCAACCTTAAATAAATCTAACATTTACAAAGCTGCATTTTTTAATTACAAGCAATGACATTGGAAATGGTAGCTATCTCCTATCCACTAATACAGAAATCTTGATTTAATTTATTCGCATCAATATTCAGTTAAGGAAATCTAGGTGACTGGGGTTGGCTTGAGGTGGAATTGGGGGCTGACCTCTCGAGGAGGAGTAGAGTTATCTAGCTCTGCCTTTCCATTAGATCCTGTTAACAAAGTCAGGGACACTTCCCATCATCTCCTCTGGAAATATTTTGACATTTTCCCATATCTTCACCTCACTTCTGCCTTTAGCTCCAGAGTCTTCCCCTTGTTAAATAGACTTGCTATTGTTGGTGTTGAGGGATCCCATGATGAATTATTCAGGGTTGGTGATTGATCCTGGGCAATGGACTTATTTCCTATTCTAATCACTTTATCCTCAAATACCACCCACCCCTACCACTCAACTGTCAAAGATATTGCACCCCTTCCACATGTTTCAGACCCAGTGCATCTACAATGCAAGAATCATAAAATGCCCAGAACCATTTCAACTTCTTGCGTGGGGTCAAAATCTGAGATTTTGTTTCTCATCTCTGTACCTACTCTACCTTTGTAGCCACTTGTTGTACTCTTTACTTACAAATATCAAATGGGAGAAGATTTTTAAGCTTGGCATGCTCTTTAGTGTGGAGCAATTTGGAAGACCTTGTTTTAAATTTAGCAGGTGATCACACCAACATGCCACTAACTAGCTTTCTCTGAGGATGAGGGCCTCATTCAAACACCTCTGAAATTTTGAGTTTCTCATCATCCCTGTTCAAACTTCTTTAGACACTGATCCTCCAATCTGGGATAACTGATGTTACGTGATTGCTCTCAAAACCTCTATCCTTCCCTGCCTCCTGATTATACCTGAGGGTTGGGTTGCAGATTAACTGTTCCTGCCTCCTACCTTGCCCAGAAGGGCTTAAAGGTTTTTGCTAATCATGTTGAAAGCTCTCTTGACAGTGTTCTTTGATTCAATAATTTTATCTATGGGAAGAGAAATCTTTCAGCCAGTGCAAACTCTTCAGAACAATTTAGTTATTGTGGCAATAATGGAGATCATTTTACCTATCAGTGCCATCTGGGATTTCTGCCAAGCATTCCACTCTGTCCCACTCTCTGCTTCATTGCTGTAGTGCTGCAAAGTTAAATCACTCAAGTAACTCATCTGTTTTCCTTTTGAAATCATAATCTCTCTTCCATCACTCTTGGAGGTAGTGCTTCAGAACCACTCACTTTTTAAAAAAAATTCTTGCTTTGCTGTTTGCAGATGAGAGAAAAAAGGAACCGTAAAGATCTGAAATTGTGACATAGGGTGATAGCTGAAACAAAGCAGTGGAAAAGTACTGCATTCTGATGGGGGATGTAGCTATAAGTAGGAACATTGAAATAGGTGTAAGTTTATATGCAGGCCTGTTCAGACATGTTGTGAGATTGTGGTTAATTTATGAGCCAGCTCATTATATCTCACATATTTCCTGTATCTTTTAATGCCTTTTTTATATATCACCCATTCCACTGATACCACCTATTCCAGATTTAAAATTAATAATTGGCCTAACATTTATTCTGTACAAATGCATGAATTAGGAGCAAGAAAATGCTACTCAACCCTTTGAGCTTGCTCTGTAGTAAGATAATAGCTAACCGGATTGTTACTACAGCTCTGCATTCCATCTATTCATGACAACCATTCATCTCCTTGCTCATAAAAAAATCTATCCATCTCTGGGATAAAAAAAATCAGATGAATGCTGCCCTTTGAGAGAGGGAGTTCCAGAATCTGAGGAAAAAAATTGTCACCTCATTTGTGTATTAAATAGGCATCAGCTTATCTTTAAACAGAGGCCTGTAATTCTAGATTCTCCCACAGCAAGGTCAACACAAAAGGGATATTATATCCTGTTAAGTTCTCTTGGGTTCATTTATGCCCTGGACAGATCCACATCTTGCATGCACAAGTCTAGATGTAATATTTAGGTAGCCCAATGTTTATAAAGTCCTTAATGACATTCAATGTTTGTTTCCATTTACCATATCATTTGCCCTTAATTTCTTGAAAACTGTTCTAAATTCCAGGGAATGCAAGCTTAGTTTCTGCAGTCTCATAATTGAAACCTTGGGACTCCAGGTGGGATTCTGATAAATCTAAACTGTTGTCTTTCCAGTGTGTGGAACCCAGAGCTGCTTGAAGGACTGGGTAGTTAAACTATTGGGGTAGTTTAACCATTGCCTTGTGTTGCACTCCAGTCTGCAAGATATTAAGAACGGCTCTCCATTCACCTTTTCTGATTCCTGTCCATACTTGACCATGGCATTTTTATGATAAGAGTATACCACTTTTTGCTATTTAGGAATTACTTTTCTATCTTGTAATGATCAAAGTGGATGACCTCACATTTGCTTCCATTGGAATTTTGTCCACTAATAACTATTTTATATTACATTTTACCCTAATTAGAATAATTCCTATATATGCGCTATTAGCAAATTTAGATTTGTGAATGTAAGAATGTGAGTAGGAACAGAAGTAGGTCCTTGATTCTCCATTTTGGTTCCACTTTCAACTCCACTTTCCTATTTAATCCCCATATAACTTGATTTCCCTGGACTTCAAAGAATGGCTGATCTCCTTCAATACTGATCTTGGCTCAATGACTCAGCATCCCCAATCCTCTGGAGTAGAGAATTCAAAAGCCATTTGAGTGAAGAAACTCCTGATTTCAACCCTAAATATCTAGATGTTTATCCTGAAATAATGCTCCCTAGTTCTGGAAACTAACTCCCAGCACTTAGTTTCTTAATCCATCTCAGAATCCTATGTTTCAATGAGATCTTCTAAATTCCAGAGATTGTAGGCCCATTCGTTCAATCTTCTGCCCTGGAATAGGAATCTCATCCTAAGTATCAGATTTGTTAACTGACATTACAGTGTCTCTGAGGCAGGTGTATCCTTCCAGAGATAAAGATTTGAAAACTGTACACAGTACTACAGGCGTAGCCTTTTCAATGTCCTGTACAGTTGTTAAGATTTTTACATTTTTATTCCAACCCCCATGCATCAAAGGCTAATGTGCCATTTTGTTTACAAGTTGCTTGTTTTTATCTACGTACCAGCTGTCAGTGAGTTACGGACTAAGGCACCCAAAACTCTCTGAACAACAATGCTAAAAAGAAATCTGTATTTCTGTTCTGCTACCAAAGTGAATATCCTCACTTTTGTCTTAATTCCACTTCACATGCTATCTTCCTGGCTGCTCACAAACTTTTCATCTGTTCACAACTTCTTTTTGTCACCCTCACCTTAACTTTCCCATATAGTTTTGTATTATCAACAAATCTACACACTTTATCTAAATGATTGATTAAATAGTTGTGGCCCATGCACTGATTCTTGTTGTAGCCCACTTGTTATATCTTGCCGATCTGTTTTGTGTCTGTTAATTTAATCTTTATCCGTGCTTATGCATTAGAATTAATTGAGTCCCTGTGTAACTTTTTTGACATCTTTTAACAAATGCCTTTTGCAGTTCAAGTGGACTACATCCCCTGTATTTGGGTAGTCATGTCCTCAAATATTGTAATAAATTTATCAAAATATTTTATCTGTAGTTCCGATTTTTTTCTTTGTTCCTTGAGTGACAGTATTATAATTGCTGTTCAAGACCGTTCAAGATTGGAGAATTTTGGTAAATCACACTCAATGCATTTGCAGCAATATCTTTTAGAATCTCAGGACTTCGGCCATCAAATTCAGGATATTTGTTTCATTGTTTTGTCTGGTAATTTTTTTCCTTACTGATAATAATTACTTTATGTTCTTCATTTCTAAAAGCCCCTTGGTTCCTTGCTCTATCTGGAATGTGCTTTGTGTTCTATGCTCTGAAGATGGATATGTTTAACATCTTAGCCCTTTCTATATTTCCCATCACAATTTCTCTTCTCTCAACTCTGAGAAACATCTTAACTCTCCTTTTATGTATTTGTAAAAGCTTTAGAGTTTTTATACATTTTTGGTAGTTAGCTTCCATTCACTGTGCTTTTTCCCTTTTATCAATTTTTGATAGTTTTCCTGTTATTAAAATATTCCCAGTCCTCAAGATTACTGTTCATTTTTGCGAAATCATAAGCCTCTTAATTTAACTCTGCCCATAACTTTTTTTACCATGTGCTCTTGGGGAGCTCTTAATCCTCAATGGATGTAACATCATTGAGAATTTTCAAGTATGTCTTTGCTCACTGCCATCATATTTTCCAGCCTACATTTGCAATTCACCTTAATCAGCTTTTCCTTCAAAGCTATATAATTGGCTTTATATAAATTTGACTCGAGTTTCAGATTAAGAATGTTGAATAAGAATTTTGAACTCAATAATAAATTCAACTCATACTATTATATGATTACTCTAATCAAGAAATCCTTTGAGATGCTAATTATCTCTGCTTCATTGCACAAAAGATGTAAAATAGCCTATCCCCTACTTGCTTCTTTTGCCTATTGTTCTAAGGTATCCTTGCTGAGTTGATTTGTCCAGTCTATATTGTTCTCCAGGATTGTTGTATTACCACTATCGCAAGCTTTTTCCCCATCATCCAAGTCATTTATAAACACAATTATTGCAGCACCCACACAAATCTTGTGTGACAGCTTTAGTCACATACTGTGATTTTTGTACCTGTTTATTAGCTCTGACTCCTGCTGCTCAGCAACTTTCCTAGTTATGCAAATTGTTACCACTAATAGTCTTTTCTGAGAGATTTTATCAAACAAAATACTTCCTGATGCAGAGTTCCAAGCCGAAATATTGACGATTCCTTTCCCCCCACTAATGCTGCTCAACTTGCTGTTTGTTGCTCCAGATTCCAGTACCTGCAGTCTCTTGTGACAGCATTGATACCACCTTGTCCACTGCTTTCATCACCTTTTAAAAAAAAATTAGATCACATTTGTCAGAAATGAGCTAGAATTTACAAATGTATGTTTATGCTCTCTGATCTTGGGATATTTTTCAAGGTGTTCAGGCACTCTATCTTTAATTGTAGATTTTTGTAATTCCTTCATAAATGGACATTAGACCAACTAGTCCATAAATCCTTGGTTTCCGCAACTTACCCTTCTTAACTAAACTGGTGCAGCGACTTGCATTTCTCCATTCTAAAGAAACTATTCTGTTGCACAGAGGAAGGAACTCTGGAAGTATTTTATCAATGGATGTAGAACACTAAAGGTGAAATAGAAAGTTACTAAAATAACGGAAATTGCATTTTGGGGAATGTGCAGAAAAGCTGATTAATTTTCTAACAATCTGTGTTGTCACCAGTTTCTGAATACAGGAACCACTTGGCTATCTGAATTTCATTTCTTTTTGTACAAATTAGGCATTTAGGAAGAACAAAGGCCTAGATCCAATGGGATGAAAATATTAAATTTTGATGAAAGTAGGAATGGTATGGAGTTGGTGAAAATGGCAGAATAATTGAGTGTTTTAGAATTTGAGGATTAAAGTGTTTATGCTATTTTCATTTTTTTTATATCACAAGGATTTTGCTGACTTGATTTTCTTCTGCAGTTTTGTTCACTCCCCTATGTGAAGTGTCTGAATGTTCTTCAGAGTGCCAGTCATGTTTGGGGAAAGCAAATTAAGCATGAACCCAAGGCCTTCTCTCCTGTTGTCTAACATATTGAATTCTAGCTTTAGGAAATGTCTGCCAAATTATGATAAATGCAGATTAAAACATTTCTATATTTATTTCAGACTTAAAGGATAAACTATCTGTGAAAAAGAAAGGAGAGAAAGGATCAAATAGTGCTCCACTTCCAACCAGCCCTTCTACACCTCAACCAACTGTTGAACAAATTAGACAGAATGTTCGCCAATCTCTGAGGGATATCTTAGCAAAAAGGTAAAGATCTTGTTTATGCTTTAAAAAAGTTTGAAGTTGTCTTTGTACATCCAAACAACCAATTAATGTGAGAAAGCATTCATGGTACAATATCATCTCTTGAAGCAGGACTCTTCTGTTTAAACTTTGTTAATGACAGTAGGCTGTTAAGCTAAGTTGACTTCAAAGGTCAAAACATTGCAATGTGATTATGCCATTTAGGCTACACCTGTAATGTATTGTAATTGGACATGATTTAATATGACTTAAAAGAACCTACTTCATGTCATATCACATGACGTTTTAGCTTTTCAAAAATCTATCAGTCATATTCATTGCCATCCACAGAAGCCAAATATCTACTCTTCATTATGAGTGGGAATGTTTTCCATCTTCCCCATTTCTCTCTAGAAAGACCTGGCTCCAGTTTTTTAGGCTATGGCCTTCAGTCTTAGACTGAATTTGTGAATTTTTTGGAGACAAAGTTGCAGACTTAGAATTCCTGACCAGTAACAATAACCTCTATTTATCTAGTAGTTTCCCTTCATATCTTGAAAATTTCTTCAATTTACCATTGATGAAAGTCAAAAAAAAACTGTAGATGCTGGAAATCTGAAATACAAGCAGCAAATACTCAGCAGTTAAGGCAGCATCTGTGGATAGAAAGCCAGATTTAATATTTCAAATTGGATCAAAGGGTTATTGACCTGAAACATTATATGTTTCTCTCTCCATAGATGCTGCCCGCCCTGCTGAGCATCTGCAATATTTTCTGTTTTGATTTCACCATTGGTAGGTGACAGGAGAAATTGTTAATGTTTTGTGGGATCCTTGGCTTTTCAATAAAAACATTGATTACAAGAGCAAGGGAGTTACGCTGATTAGGTCTTAGATATTGTTTCCATTTCCGATCGCCACATTTCATAATGCTGCAAAGCCTTAGCAAGGGTTCAGTGGAACTTGACTTGAGTAAAACTAAGTGTATTTTTGCTAGAGTTGAGAAGATTAAGGGGATATTTGTTGAGATGGTTCAAAATAAATAAGAGTAACTGTTCTCAGCAGCAGATGTGTCTGTGTCTAGCAGATGCAGATTTAACATAAAATGCAAAAGAACCAAAGACCGCATAAACTGATCATGTTATTCTAATCCAAAATGCACTGACTGAAAGGCTGGTGGAAGCAAATTTAGTAGTAGCTTACGGCAGAAAATTGGTGAATTTCTTGGGGACAATGTTGCAGGAGGTGGGGGAAGGTACAAAGCTCTTATGTGTTGCTTCATTTTGTTTTGTGTCTCTTACTCATGAGGTATATACTACAACTGATAATTTTAACTATTTCCGAACTAAACAGAACAAATTTCACTTTTGTTCAGGCTCTCGGATTCGGATTTGAAAGTTCCAGAGGAACGAGCAACCAAGGTTGCAGCCAGGATTGAGAGGAAGCTGTTTTCTTTTTATGGGGACACAGATACTAAATACAAAAGCAAATACAGGAGCTTGATGTTTAATCTCAAAGATCCCAAAAATCAAGTATGTAACTAACAGTTATTGAAAAAATAGTTATTGTATTTTGAAAATGCTGATTTATGAACTTTTTTCAAAGATTATAATGCAATAAAACCTAATTGCCAGTTACTATGGAGTTCAGTGGATGAGAATTGTCATTAACTTGACTCTATTGTGAAGCAAAGCTGAGTCATCGCCCCAGTGCTTTGCTCAGTCTTTCTCTCACTATGCCCCTGCCCCCCCGCCCCCCCAGCATTTCCAGCAAGCTACCCACTGAACTGTAGCTATTCAGCTGCAGTATGTAGAAGACACTTGTGAATTCAGAAATTGAAGGCGCAAAGGGACTTGGCAGTCCTAGTGCAGGATTCCCTAAAGCTTAACTTGCACGTTGAGTCGGTAGTAAGGAAGACAAATGCAATGTTTGCATTCATTTCAAGAGGACTAAAATATAAAGGAAGGATGTAATGCTGAGGCGTTATAAGGTGTTGGTCAGATCACACTTGGAGTATTGTGAGCAGTTTTGGGCCCCATATCTAAGGAAGGGTGTGCTGGCGTTGGAGAGGGTCCAGAGGAGTTTACAAGAATGATCCTGGGAATGAAGGGTTAACATATGAGGAGCGTTTAATGGCTCCGGGCCTATACTCGCTGGAGTTTAGAAGGATGGGGGGGTGGGATCTTATTGAAAACTACCGAATATTGCAAGGCCTGGATAGAGTGGACGTGGAGAGGATGTTTCCAGTAGTGGGAGAGTCTAGGGCCAGAGGGCACAGCCTCAGAATAGAAGGGTGTCCCATTAGAACAGAGGTGAGGAGGAATTTCTTTGGCCAGAGGGTGGTGAATCTGGAATTCGTTGCCACAGGCGGCTGTGGAGGCCAAGTCATTGGGTGTATTTAAAGCAGAGGTTGATAGGTTCGTAATTAGTAAGGGCGTCAAAGGTTACAGGGAGAAGGCAAGAGAATGGGGTTGAGAGGGAAAATAAAATCAGCCATGATCGAATGGCAAAGCAGACTCGATGGTCGAATGGCCTAATTCTGCTCCTTTGTCTTGTGGTCTTATGGTCACTTAGCATCATCCCCTCGACAGTGCTGTGCACCTCTCAGTGCTGCCCTTCCCTTCCCTTTGAAAGGTGTGACACTCCCTGTACTTCCCTTGCACCAAAGCCATAATCCTCTGGTAATGCCCCTCTAGCAGTACGGTACTCCCTTGGTACAGCCCCCCTAAGTCCCTCAGTACCGCTGTTTCAACACTTCAGCATTTCCTCAGTTCTTCCTGTACAAAAATTGGAGTACTCCTTAAGCACTTGTCCCTCCAACAGTACAACATTTCAGAGTTACTGCCACTCCATTGCTACTCCCATTCCAGAATGCAGTTCTCCATTAGCATCACCATTCCACTGATCTGTGTTCACTCAGCACTACACCTCCAAGGCTGCAGCTTTTCCATGATATATCATCTCCTAAAGTGCAGTTATTTTAGTAACAGTGCACCCTGCACTGGCACTCTGACAGTGTAGTATTTGCCTATACAATGGTTCAGCCCCATCAAAAGTGCAGCACTCTCTTGGTTCTATCTCTCCAAGGGTGCAGCACTCGCTACATACTGCA
>JARFYF010000002.1:14380209-14396585 GCA_030265395.1 Rhina ancylostomus
TTTTTACCTGTACTACATCAATGGACTCTGTACTAACCCAATGTAACTGCACTGTGTAATGAATTGACCTGTATGATTGGTATGTAAGACAAGTTTTTCAATGTACCTCAGTACAGGTGACAATAATAAACCAATACCAATACCAATATATCCCGTCATGCCCCAGGAACTTATCTATCCTACTACTTTTCAGAAGCTCCAACATTGCCTCTTCCTTAACCTCAACATGCTCCAGCACATAAGACTGTTCTACGCTAACCTCACATTTGTCAAAGTCTCTCTCCCTCGTGAACACTAAGCAAAAGTGTTCATTAAGGACCTGTCCTAACTCTTCTACCTCCAGATACATGTTTTCCCCTTTATCCCTAAGCAGTCCGACCCTCACTCTAGTCATCCTCCTGTTCTTCACATATGTGTAGAACACCTTGGAGTTTTCCTTAATCCTACTTGCAAAGCCTTCTCATGTCCCCTTTAAGCTCCTTCCTGGCTACCTTATAATTCCCAATAGTTCTGCCTGAATTTTGCTTCTAAAACCTTAAGTATGGTTCTTTCTTTCTCTTGACTAAATAGTTCACCTCTCTTGTCAACCACGGTTCCTTTACCCTACCATCCTTTCCCTGGCTCAGTGGGACAAACCTATCCAGAACCCCATGCATGTTCCCTAAATAGCCTCCATATTTCTGTTGTGCATTTACCTGAGAGTATCTGTTCCTAATTTACGCTTCCAAGTTCCTGCCTAATACCATCATAATTAGCCCTCCCTCACTTAAAAACTTTCCCATATCATCTGCTCCTTTCCCTGTCCATAGCTATGGTTAAGATCAAGGAGTTGTGGGAAATGCTCTGAAATGCTCACCCACCTATAAGTCTCTCACCTGACCAAGGTCATTGCCTTGTATTAGACATAGTATGGCATCTCCTCCAGTTGGCCTGTCCACATACTGTGTCAGGAATCTTTCCTGGACACACCTAATAAACTCTGCCTCATCTAAACCTGTTGCACTAAGGAGGTGCCAATAAATATTAGGGAAAGTTGAAATTACCCATGACAACATATAGCTGTATTGTTCTATGGTTTTGTGGTACAACAACCTGTTATTTTTGCACCTTTCCAAAACCTGCCAACTTATCTGCTCCTTGGTATCTTGGTACTATTAGGAGGCTGATAGAATAATCCTAATAGAGGGATTGCTCCCTTGCTGTTTCTAACTTCCACCCACACTGACTCTGTAGATGATCCCTCCATAATGTCCTCCCTTTCTGCAGCCTTGATTAGCAACTCTACTCCCACCCCACCCCTTTTTCCTCCCTCCCTTTCCCTTTTGAAACATCTAAACCCTGGAACCTCAAGCAGCCAATCCTGCTCTTGCGACAGCCAAGTCTCTGTAATGACCACAACATCGTAATTCCATGTGCTGGTCCATGCTCTAAGTTCATCACCCTTATTCTTAATATTCTCATATTAAAGTAAACACACTTCAACCCATCCAACTGATTGCATTTATGCCCTGTCCACTGCCTATCCTTCTTCATTGCCTTTCTGCCAATCGTGTCTACCTTTACACCAATGGCTCCATTATCTTACCCATCACTCTGGTTCCCATCCCCTGCCAACCTAGTTTAAATCCTGCCCAAAACTCTTGCAAACCTGCCCAAGGACATTGATCCCCCTCCATTTCAGGTGTAACCCATCCCTTTTGTACAGGTCGTACCTTCCCCAGAAGAGATCCCAGTGATCCACAAATCTGAAACCCTGCCCCCTGCACCAAAGTTTCAGACACACACTCATCTGCCATATCTTCCTACTTTTACCCTCACTGTCGCATAGGACAGGCAGCAATCCAGAGATTACCACCCTTTTCAGCTTCCTTCCTAACTCCCTATATCCTCTTTTCAGGGCCTCATCCCTTTTCTTATCTGTCGTTGGTACCAACGTGTACCATGACTTCTGGCTGCTCACCGTCCCCTTTAAGAATGCTGTGGACTCACTTCGCGATGTTTCTGACACCTGGGAGGCAATATACCATCTGGGATTCTTGTTCTCATCCACAGAATCTCTATCTGTTCCCCTAACCGGTGAATCCCCTATCACTAGCGCACTCCTCTTCTCCCCCCTGCCCTTCTGAGCCATGGAACCAGACTTAGTGACAGAGACCTGGCCGCTGTGGCTTTCCCCTGGTAGGTTGTCCCCCCGAGCAGCATTTAAAATGATATACTGGTTATTGAGGGGAATGGCCACAGGGGTACCCTGCACTGATTGCCTACTCCCTTTCCCTCTCCTGACAGTTACCCAGCTACCTGCATCCCGCAGCCTAGGTGTGACTGCCTCCCTGTAACTCCTGCCTATCACCTCCTCAGTTTTCCAAGTGATCCAGAGTTCATCCAGCTCCAGCTCCATTTCCCTAACATGGTCTGTAAGGTGCTGCAGCCAGATGCACTTCTCACAGGTGTAGTCATTAGGGACACTGGAGGTCTCCCTGACTTCCCACATCCTGCAAGAGAAGCACACCACAGCCCTGACTGCCTTTCCCACTGCTCTAACTGTGCAATAACATAGAAAGAAAGAGAACTTACCAAAACCTCACCTTAGCCTCCGCTCCACTTCATCCCTCTGGGAAATAGGGGAGAAAATATGGGGTTAGCCTGGCTTTAGTGTGACTGGGTGGTTGATTGTCGGCACAGACCCGGTGGGCCGAAGGGCCTTGTTTACATGCTATTCTCTCTATGGCTCTATGTCTTTTGAAAAAGGGCCTCAAGTAGATCCAAAGTATCCCGTGGCAAGGAAGAAGTGCAGGGGAATTCTCCCTTGTGTCCTTTCCAATGTCTGTCCCCCACTGAACGTTGGTATAAAATTATTCCAGAGATGAGCATGAAGTCTAGGCTGAAGCACCAGTGCAGTACTGAGGGGATGGTGCACCATTGTGGGTGCCATCATTTGGATAAGATTTTAAGCTCTGCCCCATCACTCTTCTCTCTTGGGAAGTAAAGCACCCATGGCAGTAAAGTCCCAGTTTTAAGTATGTTTATTCTGCTTGTACCGTGGACAAACATACCTAAAACAGGCCATCTGGTTCTGGCTTCTGCCCTCTTCCTTTCCAGTCCTGATGAAGGGTCTCGATCCGAAGCGTCAACTATTTATTTCCCCCCATAGATGCTGCCTGACCTGCTGAGTTCCTCCAGCATTTTGTGTGTGTTGCATCTGGTTCTTATCCCATTGTGATTTAATGGAGCTTGGGAGGACAAATTGGCTGTTGTATTCCTTCCCTTGCAAGAGTGGCCACACATCATAAGTGGTTGTCAAGTGCTTTGAGATAGCTTTAGAATGACATGGAAGGTGCTACAAAAATGCAAGTCTTTTACTTTTACAAGATCAGTTGTTGTTGCTGTCATTTCAATCCCAATCCAATATAGAACCTTATCCCTCTGATTCCCTCCCAGATCCAGGAATCCTTCTCCCAATGTGCCTTCAGGACATTGATCTCTATCTCACTGCTTCGTGGCTGTACCTGATGACTTGTATCTTGATGTAATTTTCTCCTCAGATTGCCCAGACAATATATAATAAAAATCTTCTTCTTCAGGATAATATTAATTTCCTATTTAAGTTTAGTAATTAGCAATGTAATTTGATACAATTAAACTTTGCTCTTTCTGGAATGATCATTTTAGAGCAGTTTATAGAATTTTATTGATGTGATAATAACACTTCTGGCAGCCTTTCCTCATATGAAGTGTGTCAGTCCTCTGAGTTCAATCCCATTCATTATTATCTGATACAAAAATAGTCTTCCTCTGTCATTACCGCTCAAAGGGAGATGGTTATATATTTTCTTTCAGGAAGCGAGTGATGCAATTATGAAAGATGCAAGTTAATGTTTCATCAGGCATCAGAGATACAATGGACTGACAAGAAATCCACTCATTATGTAATAAAACTTATCCACACCCTCAAAGCACGGGCTATTTTGTTTCTAATTGCATGGGAATAAACCAGACACAGGTATAAATGATCATCACTAAGCCATCAATTGCAGATTACATGCAATGTTATGGCTTTAGATTAGATGTATGCCTTAATACCTTTACACTTTGGTCATCTTTACACCTGGGTTGTTTGCTTGGTCCTTCCTGCTTTTAACCTCTAAAGTTAGAACAACATGCTTGGTTATAGAAGCCATCAAAATGTACAGCACAAAATGAGGGCCATTCAGTCCCTTGTATCCCATGTTGGATACATGCTAGTGTCACAGTTAGACAGGGTAGTGAAAAAGGCATTTAGCACGCTGGCCTTCATCAGTCAGGGCACTGAGTATGGGAGTTGGGACATTATGTTGCAGTTGTATAAGTCATTGGTGAGGCCACACTTAGAGTATTGTGTACAGGTTTGGTCACCCTGTTATAGGAAAGACGTGGTTAAACTGGAAAGAGTGCAGAAAAGATTTACAAGGAAGTTGCCAGGACTAGAGGGCCTGAGTTATGGGGAGAGGTAGGTCAGCCTAGGTCTTTATTCCTTGGAGTGTAGGAGAATGAGGGGTGATCTTATAGAAGTTTATAAAATCATGAGGGGCACAGGCAAGGTGAATGGTAGCAGTCTTTTTCCCAGTGTAGGGGAGTCCAAAACTAGGGGGCATAGACTTAGGGTGAGAGGGGAAAGATTTAAAAGGGACCTGAGGGGCAACTTTTTTCACACAGTATATGGAACAAGCTGTCAGAGGAAGTGGTTGAGGCAGGTTCAATGGTATCATTTAAGAAGCACTTGGATAGGTACATGGAGGGATGGGGCTTACAGGGATATGGGCCAAACGCAGGACATTGGGATTGGATGGGTGGGCACTGTGGTTGTCATGGATTGGGCCGAAGAGCCTGATCTGTGTTGTGTTGCTATATGACTCTGTGAAGCTCTGGCCTTGCTGTTTGCTGATCCCCTAAACTTGGTGCTCTCCCACCCATCCACTCTGCCTTTTGATAACCTCCCACTTTCACATGTTATTGGACTGGGAACTTCCATCATTCTTTTCTCTCCCAGGAGCAGACAGGAGGCCAGGCAACTGAAGATATCCAGTTGTCCCATCTGCAACCCCCTACTGCATTTTAAACAGATCAGAACAAAAGAAATGACTGAACTTACATCTGTTCAGCAACTTTAATACAGCCAGGACAATTTTATCAAACAAAATTTGCCGCTGAGCAATTTTAGGATGACTGACCTTTGGCTGCATGGATACACGATATACACATAACGTGCCTTGGTGGCTCTCCCAAGCTTCATGTTACCACAGAATTTGCTCCCAGAGTGCAGCATGCATTCAGTATTCTGCTCAGTCTCCTTCAGAACCCAAGGGTACAGCAACATTAGGCCAGTTTATTCAGCACTATTCCATCGGGTATCTTTCTAGAGTGAAACAAGGTAATATCCGTGTTTGGGTGGCCTTGTAAAACTTTGGAAATTCAACCGGCCTTTCCAGTTGTGAAACCGGAAATGTGATTTCAGAGTCGGGGCGCACAGGATGATGCCACTCTCTGTGCAATGTTTGTGTTGGCAAATTGTCAGGGGATATTGAACTCCTTGAGGGTAACCATGCTGGTCACTGGTATGACAATCTGTGCATCCCAGCATGGCACTGAACTGGTATCTTGACCAAGTAAGTACTCTACTTACCTTTCATCCTCTGGCCCCACCACCCCACACTGCAGCAAGTTCCTGTCCCCTAAACCCCTACTCGCTACCCTTAACTGGCTCTCTTCCCCCCCCCCACCTCCCCATAAAGGTCCTTATCTCCCTCCCACCTGCACCCTTTGAGGCACCAATACCCAATGAGGCCCAGACCCCGAACACACGATCTCTTGATTCCACAATCAGGGGCCTTGATCAACCCCATCTCACCCCTGCCACTGACCTTGTACTTGGTCTGATCTCTCCCACCCTCCGCCTCATCAACCTTCCATGCTGGACTTAAGGCACTGGCCTTCAATGTCTCTTGCCTCCCACACTTCCCTGACCACAGGATAACACAGGCCCCGTAATGTTCCTTCCCCATCCCATCCATCACATCACTACAGTAGCAGAAGGTCAGTGCCCCCTCACCAAGAAGTGGCAGCACCAGCCAAATTGAGTCTACTGTCACCGGCCTGAAACTAAAGCAGGACCAATTACCAGGCAGTACATTTCGGCTGAGGCAATGTGCTTTGCCTGTTCATCTGTGTCCTGAATACAACCTAAAGTTTGCAGTGGGTGTCAAAGTCATTTCCGTGGCTCCTGGGTGCGTGTAAACTTCCAGACCATAAGCCATATAATTCATCCCATAGAAGCAGATCCTTTGGCCTATCATGATTGCACAAGACCTTTGAAATACCGATCCAAGTAGCCCTTAACACTTGTCTTTCTCCCCAGCTCTGTATCTTCCTCCACTTCATATCCAGTTTTCTTTTGTAAGTTATCATTGAATCTGCCTCCAGCACCCTTTCAGGCGTTGTCTCAGATCACAGAAAACTGCGACATTGAACAAACTTTCCTGCATTCCTGCACATTTGCCGGTTATTTAAAACCTGTGCCCCCTGAAGTTTGAGACACCAATCATCTTACTCTGAGGTATCTAAGTCACTGAATCAAGACCGACTTAAATTTGCAAGTCCTAATACTCCCAGCTTTCTGCTTGCTCTCCCAAGGAACAGCTAGCTCGTGTGTGACTACTTACCTGACGCAGGTAGCACCATTTCTGCAAGGTTGGTAGTCGCAGATTGGAACATCGCAGTTAATTATGTTCTTCCCACTTATTGCCTCCTCCAAAAGGAAGAGTTCGTTGTTGTTCACCTGCAGCTCACGGATACAACCCACGTAACTCTGCACCTCTCCCATTTCTGGAATAACTTCATTTTCCATTGGAGCACCACCAAGATAAACAGGCCCAAAGCTTCCCTGGATAAGAAGAACAGGGACACGGATTATGCTTATTATTCAGAATCTATGCTGTCGCAACTGAGGAGTTGGTGAAGCAAGAGGACTTATGGAGTCATAGAAAGATACAGCATAGAAGCAGGCCATTTGGCACATCAACTTCATGCTGATCTTCAAGTTACCCATTTTTACTCTAATCTTACCCTAGTCTATTTTATGCCCTCAACATTCCCATCAACTACACCCAGATTCTACCACTCACCTACACACTCGGGGCAATTGACAGTGGTCAGTTTACCTACCAACCCACACATCTTTGGGATGTGGGAGGAAACCTGGAGGAATCCCACATATTTACAGGGAATATGTGCAAACTCCACACAGACAGAACTGGAGATTAGGATTGAGCCTGGGTCACTGGAGCTGTGAGGAAATATCTATGTGAGCTGAGCCACTGTGCCGTGAGAGACTGACAGCTTTGGTGCCAGCACTGGTCAGTGAATAGCACCCTTACCTCTAAATAAAAGGTTCAAAAGCCACATGAGCCTTGTGTACTAAATCAAGGCTGCTATCCCAGGCAGTCAAGGATTCCGCACAATCAGAAGCCAACAACTCACACAAGTATTCCAGTTCCCTGCCCTCCCAGGTGAAAGTAACAGGGCCAACAGCAACAACAAAGACATTTTTAAAGCAAGTTAGGTCCTTTTCTCAAAAGGATCATGTGCCACTGCCTGATTACCAAAGCCTAAATATCCCATAAATTTATCATTGTTGCAAATAATTATAATAATTCATCTACGTCCTATCTAAACATGACTCTCCTTATCACCAGGTGAATAATTTAACTGGACATGTTCATCCTTGTGGGCTTGTCAAATCAAGCTATCCATCTGTTTCATTCATTCATAATCCATGTTCTCAGGGAAGGTTTGGTTTAGAGAATGCATTGACATTTCACTTCTGCATTATTAATCTGGATCCACGGAATTACAAACCACAAGCGCATTCATGTTTAAATTGTGGCAAACTTGTTTGACTCTTGAGACAGGACAGCTACAGTTTTCTTTATGATCTTTGCACCTTCTTCAGTAACAGAGTTTGTGAAGGAAAAGAGCTACAATTAGTATTTAATCTTATCATCTCATCATTATCACTTCACACTTAACACTTCTCCAAGGGGAAGCATTGGTCCCAGAGAATATATGTGTCTTGTTATTGTGGATATTTGATCTTTCTATTATAGAGTCATAGAGTAATACAACAGGGATACAGGCCCTTCAGCCCATCGAGTCCATGCTGACCATAGTCTGTATCCATCTAGTCCCAATTTCCTCTGAGTCCCGCCCCTGCACGTACCTATCCAGTGCTTCTTAAGTGATACTGTTATACCTACCTCAACCTCTTCCTCTGGCAGCTCATTCCATATACCCACCATCCACTGCTTGAAAAAGTTGTCCCTCAGGTCCCTTGTAAACCTTTCCCCTCTCACCCTAATATGCCTCTGGTTTTGGACTTTCCGACCCTGGGGAAAAGACTGTTACCATCCACCTTATCTATGCCCCACATGATTTTATAACCTCTATAAAATCACCTCTTCATTTTCCTGTTTAGTGGTAAACTTGTGAGTGCAAATAGCTCAGGTTTTGTGTGCGCACGCGCACATGAGTGCAGATGAGTTGTGTGCACATGCACGTGTGCGTCTTTGTTCACGCGTGCCTGCATTATATGTGAAGTGGCACCCATATAAATGAAATAGGGTCCAAGAAAGACCAAATACCACTTACTGACCGGAATTTTGTGCATGTACAGGCACACCAAGCAGAATAGCCATAGGGATATTTTCTTAATGTTAAATACTGTCGTGCTCCAGAAGGTGTGCCCAAAATACTGCAGTCTAATGACAGCCAATGATCATCTGACAATGTAATGAGAGCAAAAGATGCCCCGTGAATTGAGAAAAATTATGTAGTTGAACATTAATGCCACCTTGCTGTTACTTTCGCCAGCTCACTATCAATGTCTATATATTGCTGTGCTTTTGTCTTAATTACTCATTAAATCCACAGTGGAAAGTTAACAGCAGAAGTACCTTTTAATGAGGAGATTTTAGTTCCTGCAGTGCCATTCATTGTTGGTGAAGAAAGTCTTAAACAGTGACATCTCATGGATACCAGTAGTGAATTGTTTGAGATTTATTTTTAAAAAACTGCATTTTATAAATTAAACATAATACACAAACTCTGGAGATCTCTGGGGGACATTAAATTTAGTCTCTCAGAGTAGCAAAAGTAGTCATGACAACACGTCTGTGACTTCTGAGGGATTAAATGATAAGAAAGATTTTGTACCTATATCTCACATTTACCGGATGTAAGGGCATAATTTTATTATCTCATTGACGCAGTCTAATATGAGTATTAAACAGACATTTCACTGTTTATTAGACTTGGCTTATGACAAGATCCTATAACACCTCCACATAAAGGACGAACCCAATACTCCATTCAGGAACTTAAATGAAGGTTCCTTGCAAAGAGAATGAGGAAATCATTTGACAGAGCATTTTATTAAATCAAACAAATACCAAGGTCTCAGAATCTATGCATCCCTTGAACTGTAGTGTATTTACCAAGGTATAATACTTCCCTAATAAAAGGATCAATTTAAATGAACACGTGGTAGCACATAGTCCTACCTGTGAGACACGTTGTGAGAAAAACTCTATTTGTTGTACAGGCATGGCCCCTGCGACACTCACTTCAATCAGACAGGACCCGTCCTTGGAGGCAGGTGGAAGTCGATATCTGAAAGGAAAAGAAGAGCTTCAATAAATATTTGATGCTGCTCTGGAGAATAATATTGCTGCTAAATGTGGCAGTTCTGGTAATTAGAGCTGCACTACAAAGGTGTTTGGGATGGTTTTAAGGTTCATTAGAACAGGAGGAGAGAAATTAATTCCTTTATTGTGGTTGGGTGTGGGATAGTCCAAAACAAGATCGCGTCAGTTCAAAATTAGCACTGGCCCATTCGGGGATTCAGACAATTAAATAGAAAACACATGTTGGAAACTTGAAATAAAATGCAAGAATTCTGGATGTTTCTGGCATTTTCTAAATTCAGTCAGGCATTGACCCATTTTCTTCTTCTGCCCTAATAGTGTGAGGTACTTAAATTGTGAGGTATTCAAGAATACCTGGGTGACACATGTGCACAGCATTTTACAGCTTTTATCTGCATAAATACTATCTTGTTATTAACATACCAACAACAGGGTCTCATTATTCCTTGGTGATGCTCAATAGCTGGTGCATTTTAAATCACATAAAGAAATGTTTAATTTCACAAAAATTATGCTTTGGCGTGTTGCCTGCAGTAGGTGTGCTGGAAATATTTGCTGGCTGTGCACCGTGTGCAATATTAATTGACACCAGCTGATCTACCATCTGTGGGTATAAATTAAATTCGAGAGCGCAGAGAAGAAATGAGCTCCACGTGTCCCATCCTGGAAGGAAAGGAAGAACTGAACACAAAGAATAGAAAAGCTACCTTGCTTAGAGTGACAATTGACAAAAAAAATGGTTACAGTCTACCTGTTGGGAACGGACTTGTCATTTCTTACACTTACCCAATGAAAAACCCTGAAAATTTGCGTACCTACATGCAAGATGTGCATTCAGAACACATGCAGTTGACTGGATTTTCCAGCATGCAATGTGCCTTCTGTATAGGTGTAATTGAATATCAAAGTATTCAATGTGTACCTTCTAAGCACATGCAGTTAATTGAAATTTTCACTGTGTATCATGTGTACTTCGAGTATGTGCATTCAGTTGAATTAGTCAGCACGCATTGTGCACATTCTGAGCACATGTAGTTGTCTTGATTTCTTAGCATGCAATATATGACTTCTTATCACATGCATTGAATTATATTTTCTAGCATGCAATGTGTGCATTCTGAGGGCATCCAGTGGGTTATATTTCCCAGCATACAGAGTTAATGCTCTGACCTGAAATGTGTTTTCTCTTGCTTGTATAAAAATTGAGGTTCTGCATTTTATACCAAACAACTCTGAAACAAATAAGGGTTCGGTCTTTCAGCACTTTATTTTCAGGCAAGTCTCACACAATATATTAATATCTATGCTGTTTCCATTATCAATTACTCACTTATCTGACACCTGTGATCAGCACCCCCATTACACCTTTAGATGGAAAATAAAACCAAGTTATTTGCTCGGAGGAACTCAGATTGTTTATTTCCAACTGATTTGAATTTAGATGCTTGATGCATTTGAAATAATTAATTTCTCCTGATTGGTTGCTATGCCAACTATGGTAAGCCCTGGTTTCAAGGTTCTGATTGGAAAAATGAGAGAAAATAAAATAATTTCTTCTCCAAAGCATATTTGTAACAGGCAGGCATTGTAGCTAAAGGTAGAAAGGTGAGAACTAGGGAGGCAAAAGAATCCAGAAGGGGAGGAAAGCAGAATGTTTCCAGGCTGCTAAGGAGATTACAGAGATAGAATGAGAAAGAACGCAAATTATCAAATAATGAGATGCCACTAGCAATGGCTTCCACTAAAGGAGAGAGATGGAAAATTGCTCCTGTATAAGGCTTGTCATCTCAGAGTGATTGCAATATTAATAGTGGTAAAGCACAGAAGAAAGTACTTATGAAGGATTTACATGCACTAGATAATAATTGACCTCAGCTTGCAGTAATTAAACTAAAGCACGTACATATTTGAATTATAACATCTTTTAAACAAAATTCTTGGATGGAAATCATAGATTGCCATTAATAAACTAGTTAAGCAGAAATATAATTGATATTGGTATTGGTTCATTATTGTCACTTTTACCAAGGTACGGTAAAAAATGGCTTGCATACCGATCGTACAGATTAATTCATTACACTGTGCATTGAGGTAGTATGGGGTAAAAACAATAACAGAATACAGATTAAAGTGCCACAGCTACAGAGGAAGTGCAGTGCAGGTAGACAATAAGGTGCAAGGTCATAAGGTAGATTGTGAGGTCAAGAGTCCATTTTATCATATACAGGAACCGTTCAATAGTCCTATAACAGCAGGATAGAAGCTGTCCTTGAGCCTGGTGGTATGTGCCCTCAGGCTCCTGTATCTTCTGCCTGGTGGGAGAGGGGAGAAGAGGATGTCTGGAGTTGGTGGGGTCTTTGATTATGCTGGCTGCTTCACTGAGGCATGGAGAAGAGTCCATGGAGGGGAGGCTGGTGTCCATGATTTGCTGGGTTGTGTCCACACCTCTCCGAAGTTTCTTGCAGTCCTGGGCAGAGCAGTTGCCGTACCAAGCTGCGATGCATCCGGATAGGATGCTTTCTATGGTGCATTGATAAAAGTTGGTGAGTGCCAAGAGGGGCATACCTAATTTCTTTAACTTCCTGAGAAAGTAGAGGTGCTGGTGAACTTTCTTGGCTATGGCATCTATATTGTTGGACCAGGACAGGCCATTGGTGATGTTCTCTCCTAGGAACTTGAAGGTCTCAGTCCTCTCGACCACAGCACCATTGATGTTGACAGGTGCATGTACACCGCCCCTTTCCTGAACTCAATGACCAGCTCTTTTGTTTTGCTGACATTGAGGGAAAAGTTGTTGTCATGACACCATGTCACTAAGCTCTCTATCTCCTTCCCGTACTCGGACTCATCGTTGACAGTTGACAACTCATACCTGGAACTGGAGAGGGTCATATCATTCACATTCGACGGAACTGCACAGGAGCGTTCTGTGATTCTAGCACTTCATTCTTCCAGTAATAGTTGACATAGAAATATTGTTTATGATAAGGGGAAAAGAAAAAAAAGATAACATTTATTTAAAATAAGGAAAATAACAAAATTCAGGCTTTTGCTTTCTTTCTATGTGGATGTCTGCTTATAAGCGTAAAACTTACAAAGGAAGTTATTTATTTTCTCCCAGTACAGTCTAACAGCTTTTTCACACACACTCTCTCCCTCCCCCTGCCCCTGGAGTGAATCAAAAGGAACTCAAAAGCTGCAAAACCTCACATGCTATTTTTGAACTCATTCACACAGTTTAATTCAGCTTGGGCACAAAATAAAAGGGCACCTTCGCGGAGCTGCTTCCTCTCAGCTTCGGTGACCCAGATTCGATTGCAACCTCTGGCGCTGTCTGTGTGTGGAGTTTGCACGTTCTCCCTCAGACCGGGTGCTCTGGTTTTCTCCCACATCCCAAAGACGTGTGGGTTGGTGGCTTAATTGGCCGCTGTGAATTGTCCCCAGTGTGTTCTGTGGGGAGGGTTGATAGACATGTGAGGGAGAACTAGAAGGGGGGGGGTAAGGATTGCCCTGTGAGTTAGTATCGACTCAGTGGGCTGAAATGCCTCTTTCTATGTCGTAAAGAAATATGGAAAATATAGAAGATACTATTGCGGGGGTTAAGCAGATACGAGAGAAAATAACATAGTCATGTGCATTCCAAGGATACTTTTAAACTTTAAGGTTCACACATATTCAAGATCCCCACCATCTGGGCCATGCCACCTTCTCGCAGCTCCTGTCGGGCAGGAGGTACAGAAGTCTGAAGTCCCCACACCACCAGGTTCAGGAACAGCTACTTCCCTTCAACCATTCGGTTCTTGAACCAACTGACACAACCCTAATCACTGCCTCAGTACAGCAACACTGGGACCACTTTGCACTACAGTGGACTTTGTTTTTTTTTCTTGTTCTAATTGTGTTCTTTCTTGTGTAATTTTTGTAAAATCTATGTTTTTCTTGTGAATGTCGTGTCTCTGATGCTGTGTGCCTGTGATGCTGCTGCAAGTAAGTCTTTCGTTGCACCTGTACACACATGTACCTGTGCGTGTGGCACTAAACTCGACTGTGACTTCAAGCAGCCCACCAGGACTCTAAGCTTCCTCACTTTCTACTCTAAGACACAAGGAATTCTTCAGGTGCTGGAATCTGGAGCAATACACAAAAAGTACTGGAGGAACTCAGTAGGTAGGGCAGCATCCACGGAGGGAAATAAACAGTCAACGTTTCGGGCCGAGACCCTTCATCAGGACTGGAAAGGAAGAGGGGCAGAAGAAGGTGGTGGGAGGGGGAGGAGCACACGCGGGCAGGTGACAGGTGAGTTCAGGTGACAGGTGAGTCCAGGTGGGTCCTTTTGATTCACTCCGGGGCCAGGGGGAGGGAGAGAGTGTGTGTGAAAAATCTGTTAGACTGTGCTGGGAGAAAATAAATAAAGTATAACTTCCTTTTTAAGCTTTACAAGCAGAGGTCCACATAGAAAGAAAGAAAAAGCTTGAATTTTGATATTTTCCCTGTTTTGACCTGGAAAGTAGGTGGGTGGGGGAGGGGGAGAAGATGTGTTAAACTGAGAGGTGATGGGTAGAAGAGGCAAAGGGCTGAAGAAGAAGGTGTAAAAGATGGCTGGAAATGTAAAGGTTAACTGCTGGCAATGTAAGGGTTAATGGTGTTTCTATAGTCCCACCATGGCGTAATATTGCCTCAACCATGGTGTGACTATAGTTATGACCATAAGATGTGCAGGTGCTGATGAGAAACAACAAAGTGCTTAAGGCATGTCTTGTTTTCCTAAAAGCTGCCTGTAAGCCACTGTCTTAGTATGTGCAACTTCCCACGGAGGCTTCCCACAAATCAAGTAAATGAGGAGGGATACTTACCTGTAAATCTCTGAGGGAGGATCAGTACAGAGCTCGGGTTACACTGTTTATTCTTTCTCTGTATCCCTCACTCCCACTAGCGTTAAGATAATAAAGCATTGATCGTACGCTCCTTGGTTCTGCTGTTGTCTGATTTATTACTTTCACAGAGGAATACGGTAGGAGAGGGCGGTGGACCATGGAACAAAGGATGGGGGAGGAGAGGAGAAGAGATGGGCAGATCATCTAAACAGGGGAAAGGAACCACAGGAATAAGGGAAGACGAAGGAGTCTGGCGGGGGTGGGGGGGAAGAAAAAGAAGGGGAGGGGTTACCAGAAGTTAGAGACATGGATGCTGTGGCCGTCGGGTTGGAGACCTTCTCCCCCCATCTTCTTATTCTGGCTTCTGCCCTCTTCCTTTCCAGTCCCGATGAAGGGTCTCAGCCAAAAATGTCACCTGTTTACTTCACTTTCTACTCTGCTCCCCTGCCAAACTCTTGTAAAACCTGTTTGCCCCACGGCTTCAGGCCATTTCTGCTGGAATTAAAAACTCCTTTTCCCGAGAGCACCTCAGGCCCACTTTCTGCTTCCATTTATCCCCGGCGCTAGTGTTTGACACCTCCTTCCTGGCTTTGCTTCGTCATCATCAATCTGGAGGGAGTTGAACTCCAGCAAGTGGAGGGTCATCTCTCTCCGATCCCTCAACCCTTCGCCTGGACTGAAAGGGCAAGAGGGGAGATTGCTGGTGTAAAGAGGTGACCGGGGAGGGGTGGAGCAAGAGCTGGCAAGCAATGGGTGGGTCCGGGTGAGGAGGGGGTGACAGGCAGATGAAGGATGTGGGATGGAAAAGGCAGCAGAGGCCAGAGGTGACAGGTGGAGGTGATAGAGGGGATCTGAAGGGAGAGGAAGGTGGAGCGTGGAACCAAGTGAGGGAGATGGGGAGGGCGGGTGAGAACAGTGGGGGGAGCCCTGTGGGAGGGGTGTGTGGGTGATGGGCAGATGGTGGGTGGGGGAGGAGAAAGAACCAGGGAGATGGGTGTAGGAGGAACTGGATACATCAGGAAGAGAGAGAAAGGGGACAGAGGGGACAGCAGTTCACCGGAAGTTGGAGACTTCAATGCCCATTCCCGTCGGGATGTAGACTATCCAGGCGGGATATGAGGTGCTGCTTCTCTAGTCCGCGTTTGGCAGTGGAGGAGGCCGAGGACAGACAAGTCACTGCGGGAACGGGGAGGGGGATATTAAAATGGCCGGCAACTGGGAGCTCCAGACAGCCACGGCGGGCGGAGCGCAGGTACTCCACGAGGCGGTCGCCCGGTCTGCGCCTGGTCTCACCAATGTAGAGGAGGCTCCTCGAGAGCACCGAGTGAGGTAACCAGGGTTGGAGAAAGAGTGCGTGAATCTCCGCCTCTGCTGGAAGAGCTGGTCATCTCCCTGGATGGTGGTCTTAGATCCGGAGGAGATGTTGACCAGAAGGTTGTTTGGAAGCCAAGAATGAGGTTCAAATCTTACGGTTACAGCAGTTTTATTAAATGTTTATTATCGTACAGGTCAGACAGGGTCAGCTTGTACCAGCAAGCAAGGCAAGTAAAAAGAAATAACAAAGGAACTTGATCACATGCTCTCCCTTCATCTCAGGTTTATAGAGATATAGATTTCTTTATTAGTCACTTGTACATTGAAACACACAGTGAAATGGATCTTTTTGCGTAGAGTGTTCTGGGGGCAGCCCGCAAGTGTCACCACGCTTCCGGCGCCGACATAGCACGCCCACAACTTCCTAACCCGTACGTCTTTGGAATGTGGGAGG
>JARFYF010000002.1:14558498-14569811 GCA_030265395.1 Rhina ancylostomus
GGGGGGGGGGGAAAGAGGCAGAACCAAGTCAGTCTGAATACAACTTCAGCTGAATCAACAACAAATTGCCAAATCAATCCTCCAAATTATGAATGGGCGAAAGTTTAGCAAATGGAATACAAGATAGGGAGAGAGAGGTTATCTACTTGGACAGGAACAGAACAGAACATTTCAGTGGATGGACACTACAGAATTCTGCTGCACAGAGACATCAGTGGCCTTGTTAGAAGGTTACCACGCTGCTACAGCAAGTAGATAGACAGGGAAATGGAATGATGGCCTTCATGGGAAGGCAGCATAACCTTGGAGAAGTCTTGCTACAAATCGATGGGGCATTGGTGAGAACACACATACAGTTTTGGTCTCTTTCATTAAGGAGTGATATACTAACATTTCAGGGAAACTTCACTGGCTTGATTCCTAGAATGAAGGAATTATTTTGAGGAATGATTGAGTGGGTTATTCCTACATTTTTTAATAAAAAAATTCAGAAATATAGAAGATTTTACTGAAATGTATAAATTTGAGGCTGCTTGACAGGATAGACACCGAAAGGATGTTTCTCCGAGGGGAAACATAGCACAAAGTTTCAGAATATGGGTTTGCCTATTTAAGACAGAGGAGGAGGAATTCCTCAGAGGATTATGAATCTCTGTAATTCTCTACCCCAGAAAGCTGTAGATAGAATTACGGACTGCATCCGAGACAGAGACAGACAAATTATTGGACTACTGGGGAATCATGGGCTACAAGTAGCGTGAAATTGCCAAGATCAGAGCAGACATGATTTTATTGAATGGTGGAGCAGGCCTGAGTGGCCAAGTGGACTACTCCTGATCCTATTTCTTATGTGCCTGCAGGCTGATGCACCTTAGCACCAGGTTATAGGGCAGAGTCAACCACTTACAGTATGGTGAGAAAGAGCCCTTGCTTTGCAGGCCTTAGCAATCAGGTGGGAGTTAGTCTCCCTTTGAAAGGCTACAACTTGGTGCTAACAGGGAAAAACAGCAGTCCCCTAACGGTGCACTGGCCTGTCATTGACTACACTAGCTGGTAATTGAAAGCAGATCAAGTGTGGGATTGCCTAATGTTCCTCCTGCTCCACAATAAATGCTACACCTCAACACCTTTACCTGGATCAAGGAAAACATTGATGAAACTGAATTTATTACAACTGTCTAGCAATGAACTAAAAATAAAACTATTATTAGGGCCTGTTTCACTTTGCTATTATGCAGAATATAAAGGTCATTACTCATGTTCTATTTCTTCTTTCCATCTTTAGCCAAGTTCCTCGGAAATCAAGTGTTGAGTTATGGGCAAAACCTCTCCTTCACCTTCTACTTGGAAAGGGATGGTGCCTACCCATCAGTGGAAGACCTAGTCCTGGAAGGAGCCAGTCAGACTCTAAGTGTACAAGTGAATGCGCAAAATAACCCAATGCCATCCACGAACAGACAGACGTACCAGTACAGGTAGATACGGCAGATGTTTGGAGAACAAGTATGTAATAGTTCAGTTGATGAATTACAGAATAATTCTGATCCAACCATGACAGAGTAAAATCAGTGCAGTGGTTATAATTCGCAGTGAATACCCCTGTTGTGAAAATGAGGCACAGGGTTTATTGGGACTGATTAACAATTTAACATTGAGTCCACAGTATGTTAAAAGAAAGTAGCTTTTCCAGTGGTTTACTTTATAATGGCTATTTAATTAACTTTGTTGTAATGTTTAAAAAATTGATAGAATAAACCATCTACTGTTTATTGATTATTGAAAGGAGTCAGACAAGTTTTTTATTATCACACAACTGTCCTAAAAGATTGTAAAGTTTTGCTGATAGTATTTTTGTTTATTAACCAATGGCAGAAGAATATTTGAATATCTTAAATAATCTCTTCTTGTTTTTGTAGACTCCATGAAGGTCTGGAGTATGGATGGAAGCCATTTATAACCTCATTTGAGTTCCAGCGGGTGCTCAGTGATCTCAAAGCCATCAAAATCCGTGGCACTTACACCAGGCAGAGTAAGTCCTTGAAAAGCTCACTTGAGCTGGGGTAAATTAAACATAGGAAGTACAATATTGAGAAGTAAATCGAGGAACCAAAGTACAATAAAGATGTGAACAAAGATTTATATGAATAACATGAAGCAGCTGTGAAAATGTTTGAGGCATCAATCAGTGTTCATCTGTCAACATATTGATAGAGAATCGCAACTAAAAGGACTATTCTATGCAGGCAGATGGTCCTAACTAACTGTTCTCATGCAGATACTTGGACCAGTGAGATTATATTCAGTGGCTAATTTCTCAGCTACTAACTAACTACAAACAGGCATCAAGGATTATTGGAACAGCAAAAGTTGTTAAAGCAAGCCAATGTTATTTCAAAGCCATAGAATCCAGTAGCATTGAAACAGGCCCTTAGGCCTACTGCACTGCAACAGCTACCAAGCACACATTTATACCAACCTTACTTTATTCCTTCCGACCTTCAACTCAACTACTCCCAGATTCTGCCACTCACTTACATACCAGGGGCAATTTGTGATGGCCAATTAACCTACCGATCCACACGTTCTTGGGATGTGGTAGGAAACAAGACCACCAGGAGAAAAACCAAGTGGACGTGGAGAAACCATGCAGACTCCACACAGGCAGCACCAGAGGTCAGGACTGAAGCTGTGAGGCGGTAGCTCCACTGTCTGTGCCACAAGTAAAAGGCTGCAGATGCTACAAATATGAAGTAAAAACTGAGGATACAGGTCAAACAGCATCTGTAGAGAGGAAAATAGAATTAATATTCTTAGTCAATGTCCCTTCAACAAAAATGGAAAAGTCACTTGCCAACACTTTGTTCTTTTTTCTCTCCCATATATAATTCGGTTCCCTTTTTCCTGTTTTCCAGTTTATTTATTGTACAAGCTCAGCAATCAATAGAGATTGGAATTTGTGTGCAAGTTGCACTTGCCAACATTTGTAACAAAGAAAAGCTTTTTCTTTCAATGGCAGATGAATGGAATCTGGAATGGCAATGTGGCAAAATGATAAAATGCAATCTTAAACTAAACATGGTGCCTTTGCTTCTGATATCTTTGCTGGGAAGTCCACTGCCAGGTTCTACTGACCAGGAACACCTACACTAGATTTCTGCAATTCCTGGCCACATAAAACTTTATTTCTCGACACAAATGGGACTCACTTTGATCCAGACCATAAGAAAGCAAAATGAGCCAACTATTCCTGTTGTTCAGTACCTGGTGGGTCTTAGCTTTCCTCTGCAGTGTATTCAAAGGGACAAAGAGCAAGCTACAATAATGGACCCTCTCCGTCTTTATGCTGATCCGCATACTTCCCCCATAAAGGCTAGGTTGCTTTGAGTCCTTCCAATTCCCCCTGAAGTGCTAATGGGCATTTCTTTAGGGGAATAGCTTGGACCCTTCATCCAGCTCTACTCTGTCTGGTAGATGTGAGGAAGGTTCGGGAACCCTTGAAGGAGTCTAACAAATATTGGATTCCACCTTTTATCAGTTGCTTAAGATCCACAGAGTCACAGGCTTTCTGTCTGCTAGTTGTGGATGGCAGTAGAAAGGCAGATAATGACTTTCAATGCTGTGTCAAAGCTTCTAAACCCATGGCCAAAGCTGGGTCTCCAGCCTCTATTCAGGCCTTGGGCAAGGATTGGGCATAAGCCAGGTCTCTGGAAGTTGAAAATATGGATTATAAAAATATTGATTATTGAAAATAAAGTTTAAAATAAATGTTCAGGTTGTGCAGGTGAATTGCACTTTAGATCCAAGATTAGGAACCAAGTGATTAGGGGTAGAACATCAGGGTTGGTTCAGCTGATCCTATTCTTTGCGTCCCTAATATCTACACTGTAATGTTGATTGCAGGAGGTCACTTTAGATGTACTACTTTAGGTTACCCAGTAACAGCATTAGAGCAGGATAACAGCCTGACTGAATGCACTCACAAGCAGTCAACAGATGCCTTAACACAAGTATGGCACTTTGAGTGTTACTAAACTATGAAAGCAGACAGCAGTTCAGAAATATGGTGCTGAGAGTAAACTAAATGGCTTGTATTTCAGATCCTGGACACATTGATAATGTGGTCCTGCACACAGCCCAGCCTGGCACTGGAAAACCTGCACAATGGGTAGAGAAGTGCAAGTGCCCAACAGGTCACGAGGGGCGATTCTGTGAGAAATGTGCAAGAGGTTACACAAGGGAAAGCCGTCATCTCGGACATTTCAGCCGGTGTGAGCCATGCAACTGTCAAAGCTCCAGTGAGACCTGTGACCCCGAAACTGGTGAGTCTGCTGATAGGCTGGCTTGGATTAGAGTTCGGAATGGTAGACTGTGATCAACATCTCACCTCTTAATAAACATTTGAGGGACTCTTTGTGAAAATAGGGTGCCGAGTGAGAAATTTCTATGGAATGCTGGAGGATGGAATTGCATGCTTGGTTGCTTGTGCTAAGCACACACAAAAAACACCCACTGTGGCTGTGTCCTGACCTCCACTTCTGAAATTCAGCTCCATCATCAATTTCAAATGTGTTAATGTCTTAATCTTCTTGCCTTAGGATTTTATTTTTACAAAGATTGCATTTATAAAACAGTAGACATTTAAGTAAATCTAAATTTTAACTAAAATCTTTTAAGAAGCATTGTACACTTTTTAAATGCACTATCAATATTCCATGATATTTGATGTCATTGTGCTTTTATTTCCATTTGTCAAATTGTCAGGGATGTCAATAGAACAATAGAGAAACATTAAATATCAGTAACAGCTGAGTCTAACACTGGGAAGATATGCTCTGTGAGCTGAGAATGACAAGGCTATAATTCTTTTCTCTCCATTCAGTAAAGCCTCATTTTTAGATTTTGAAAATAAACCACTGAAACATCTCTGATTTAACACTTCATCTGCAGATCATTATTCCAGTTTCTTTACAATCTTAGATTTAACATCCCCTTTTGGTATTTGATATTATTATTATATTTCAGGGTTAATAGTTCAACATAAGAAACTAACCTACAGAAGTGGTTAGAGAGTCCATTTATCCAATATTTTCACATGATGTAGATCCCCCTTCATTAACTTTTTAATTCGGCGGACTGGAGTTGACAACATAATATTGCTTTGTTTCTACTGAGAAATTTTGGCCCAGTTTTCTTAGTTTTTTATTTAATTTTTGTTTGCTTAGTTTATATGGTTTATAATATTTAAAAATATTTTGATTTGGGGTTTTTTTCCTTTTTTTCTTTTTTTTAATGTATATAATAAACCTTTTATCTTTCTTTTATACTCTCTTTATTAACTAAGAGATCATTGGACTTTGTTTTTTCTATATTTTATTGTATAGTTATCTAAGATTTGAGTGATAACGAGATCTCTTTGTAAGATATGTACAAACTTTGATGCCATATACCATTTGTATTGATTTGAAACCAATAAAAAAAGATTGAAAAAAAAGAAAGGAAGTTGTGGGCATGCTATATTGGTGCCGAAAGAGTGACGACACTTGTGGACTCCTCCCAGAACACTCTACACAAGAAGATATATTTCACTGTGTGTTTTGATGTACATGTGACTAATAAAGATATCTTACCTTATCTTATCTGAGTGTTTCCAGCATTCTGTATTTTAGATTTATAGCATCTGTAGTTTTTGTTGATTTTCGATCACTGGAGCAGATAAGATTTGAAAGAAATCTCAGAGTTTTGTGGTGGGACTGGCTCCCCTGGAAAGTAAATCTGATGCACCATGTATAGATTACAAGTTACTGGAAGTGCCACCACATCACTGGACGACCAGCACTGGTATGGCACAGGTCCACTGGACAGTGTCACCATTGAAGAAATGATTGGTAGAATAAATATGCAATGGCATCGTGAAGTTAAAATCTAGATAAATATCTCAATTGCAGTTTGACTTAGCTGGTCTTGGAATAATTACAGAATATATTAGCTATCTCAGTAGCTCTTGGGGGGGGTGGGGGTGGTGCAGAATGAGGAAAAGGCACGTGAAATAGAATGTTTATCACTCATTCAGCAGTAAACAAGAAGTAGCAGTCATCCCAATGCTCAGTGATCCACATGAGCTTACAATCCTAAAATTCTTTTCCCTCTTTTCAAATCTTGCTGTGGCTTCACATACTTCTCATACTTCTCCTGGTCTTTGTGAACTCCAGCCCTACAGCCACTGAGATTTTTGCCCCGTTGCCACTTTAGTCTCTTGCCAGAATTTGAATTGCTCCACTAATGGCAGGTCTGCCTTCAATTGAATGGTCCCAAGCTCTGAATTTCTCTTCCAGTATTCCCAAGAACATAACACTGAAAGTAGGAGCAGGAGTAGTCCATCTCCCATCCCCAGTCCACTCTTGCCGGCTCTGCCATTCAATAAGATCATGACTCATCTGATCTTGAGCTCACCTCCCATTCCATGACAGTTCTCCATTGTGCCTGCATCGCCCACTCTGCCAAAACCAAAGTAATTCAGCCTCCACAGCTTTCTGGGATAGAGCATTCCAAAGATTATGAAGCATGGCGAGAAGAAATTCTCCCTCATCTTCATCTTGAATGAGTGACCGTTCATTTTGAAAATATCCTACCTAGTTCTAAGTTCCCTCATGAAAGGGATCAGGAATTACCTCGTCAAACTCCTTGAGATCTTATACGATCACCAATCACCAATCTTCCTTGAAATGTTGAACTCTCTCATACCTCCCTATTCAACCAATTTTCTTGTTATCATTCCTAAAATCTCCATACATGGCTCAATATCAGACTTAGTGTGATTTCAGTCCCAGTAAAGAGTTTAGGGAGATGGTTTCTTACATTAGAGGCTGAATGCAAATCAAATCTGTTGTGGTTATAAGCTCAACCTTTTATCTCAACCCATCTCCTTTGACAAGTACAGAACTCAGAAAAAGGCTTAACCTTGCTATCTTACCCTGCCTCTAGCCCAAAGTTAAGGGAGGCAATTGCCATGCCCTGCCCTACATTTCTAACCCATCCCAGAAATCAACCCAATCCATACACATACCTCCAAGACCAAGGACGGATTAAAAAGTAACATGGTTTTGAACCGCATGTTTAAAACCATTTCACTAAATTATAATACCCAAGACTAGTTTTACTTCCCAAAATATGAAAGGCCCTTTGGGAACTGTCAGTGGACAGTGCCGAATGTTTCAT
Source organism: Rhina ancylostomus (assembly GCA_030265395.1). Lineage (NCBI taxonomy): Eukaryota > Metazoa > Chordata > Chondrichthyes > Rhinopristiformes > Rhinidae > Rhina > Rhina ancylostomus. Next base: position 14,565,714 of record JARFYF010000002.1, read on the forward strand.
GCGAGTACATACAGAAAAAAATTAAATGTAGACAGGTAGCTTACAATCTATTTAAGGCAGCAATGAAAGATGTGACATAAAGAATCATAACCATTCATCACAGTTGGAATCACTTTAGACTGTACCTGCAAGAAACCTTGTTCAATAAAGAGCTTGAAGAAGAGAAAATCAGCTTCTGGGTGGCTTTGTGCATAGAAAAGTGTTCCACAGGGGCTGTAGGTCTGGAATCGAACTGAAATGTTGTTTCGAGGTAGCAGGTGGAAACCTGAAAATTCCAAGTGCGAATTCCCATAATATTGAGCATAACTGAAGTGGGAACCTGTGGAGGGTGAGAGAGAAGAGAATGAGAGACAAATGACTGAAAAGAAAAACAAAAGATGTTAGAAATCTGAGTTAAAAACAGAAAACGCTGGAAACAGTGAGCCAGCCAGGCCGCATGTATGGAGAGAGAAATAATTAACATTTCAGGTGAAAGGCCTTCCATTCATCTTTTCTCATGAGGAACTAAAGAAAATGCCTAAGCTTTTATTATGCTTGTGCACCAGATGATTTGGCGACAGAATCAGCTTCACAGCAACTTGTATTGTCTCTAAAATTTGATATACTGAAAAGACGTGGCTGGACTGTACAATCCAATGGATGTGAAAAAAGACCAGGGTTCATCTAATTTGCCTTCAACTTTCCTATTGGTTCCTTCATGGAGTTCTTCATCAACTGTGGTAACTTACAACTTTCCTTCAGGTGACAAAAGGCCCACCAACGGCAAGGAAAAGCAGCCAGCGGCAGAGGGATTTTGGAGCCCATTTCTCCCATGTATGTTACAAGGACCATGCATGTAGCATATCTCAAATCACCTCATATATTACATCCCAAAATACTATTTTCTATAATAACTGTACGTTTGCCAATGTTAACTGTCATCACTCTGTTCCATAGATTGACCACTCTTCACATATTAATTTTGAATGTTCCCACCTCCCAGTTCCACTGCAGGAGGAGATTGCATTCTGTGGTTTTACTCTTGGGGCTGCATTACACCACACCTTTCGGTTCTTCTATCCCCTCCCCCCAACTGGGTTCATCTGCCCATTATCCCTCCCTTCTCTGGTTCCACTTATCGCCATAATTATCACATCCCAGCTTCCGCAGTCTCTTGTTTCCACTTACAGTGTCATTTTCCAGCCCGTCTCCATCTTCACCCTCCCCTTATCCCATATGGCTCCATTGATCCTCTTTCCTGATCTGTCACTACTTATCACCCACCAGCCACTATCTCCCGACTTCACTCTTCCTCCTCCCCCACCTGGCTTCATCTGCCCATCATCTCCCTCCTCACCTGGTTCCACATGCCCACTGAATTCCTCCAGCAGTCTGTCTTTTGTTCAAAAAGCTCTCTGTGGTGCAGTGTGTATCCTATCGAAAGCTGTAATATTTCAGTTCAAGATTAACTGTTCAACATACGCTAGTGTCTAATTTGCTTGACTCTGCCTTTGCTGCGGTAGCCTCAATTTATTGGCAATTTGCCTTTGATTCCTCGGGCTAAACTGGTGTGATAGTGTTGGCTTCTTGTGGCATTCATCCTCGGACAGTCAATGGGACTGAATGTCTGGAGGTGGGTCCAATCAGTAGTGAAAACTACTGTTTAGAACTAACAACTAATTTTTTGGGCACATCTCTTCCGTTTTCCATTATTGTAATAGTCCTTCCCTGAAGTTTCTGTTTTAATGTGAAGCTCTTTGTGATATACTACACTGATTATTATCCACCACCCCGTATCACCAGTTCTCTTACTCCTACTCTAATCTACCCTGTAGCTTGGAAATGTTGCCTTTCTAGCACTGACAAGTATGTCCTCTGTGTTTATGACTCCTGGTTCCAAATCTTTCATTACCAACACTGTAATCTTAGTTGATGATGGTGTAACTTCCAAAAGAGGTTTTCTATAATTTCCATAGATGTACGGTGGAGAGCATTCTGACTGGTTGCATCACAGCCTGGTATGGAGGCTCCAATGCACAGAAGCTTCAGAGGGTGGTAGACTCAGCCAGCTCCATCACGGACACAACCATCCTCACCATCAAGGACATCTTCAAGAGGCGGTAGTGTAGAGGGCAGGCACGGTAGTGTAGTGGTTAGCGTAACGTTATTATAGCGCCAGCAACCCAGGTTCAATTCCTACCACAGTCTGTAAGGAGTTTGTACGTTCTCTGCATGTCTGCGTGGGTTTCCTCCGGGTGCTCTGGTTTCCTCCCGCATTCCAAAGACGTAAGGGTTAGGAAGTTGTGGGTGTGCTATGTTGGCGCTGGAAGCATGGCGACACTTGTGGGCTGCCCCCAGATTACTCTACACAAAAGATGCATTTCACTGTGTGTTTCAATGTACATGTGACTAATAAAGATGTCTTATCCTATCAAGAAGGCAACATCTATCCTCACCATCCGGAACATACCCTCTTCTCATCACTACCATCAGGGAGGGAGTAAAGCAGCCTGAACACCCAAATTCAATGATTCAGGAACAGCTTCTTCTCCTCCACCAGCAGATTTCTGAACTGTCCATAAACACTACCTCGTTGTTCCTTTTTTTGTCACATTATTTGTTTTTTTTTGTAACTTATAGATTTTACATCTTTGCAATGTACTGCTGCTGCAGAACAAAAAATTTTACATCATACGTCAGTGATAACAAATCTGATTCTGATTCTGAAGTGTAGTGGGGCAAATGGAAGATGCCAAAGAAGGCAGAACTCAAGCAGCCGCGGCACTGGCAGAGGTCGCAGAGAAGGGGAGGGAGGGGGATGTGGAAGGGCTTGAACACATGCATGGAAATCTTAAAATGATGGTGCTGCCAGAGCAGGTGCCAGTGTGAGTTAGTGAGAACAGGAGTGATGGATGAATATGAGGGTACAAGTTAGGAAGTGGGCAGCAGGGCTTGGAAGATACAGAGGGTGCCCACGCTTTGATTGGTAAATGGAGATTCCATTTTGAATTGCACAGGGATCTGTTTACATTATCTCTGATAGCAAGACATTCTCAAGTTCTTCATGACTTTGTTATTTTAATACATTTATGCAGAGATGATTTTCCCATAAGTGCCTTTCAGGATTCAATATAGCTAAAGCACAAAATACAAGAGAATAGCAGAAGACAAATAAAGGAACAGTGGCTGATTTAATGTCTACAGAATGAAGGAGGAGGAAGATTGAAAACAACTCGAACCCAAACGCATCAACGAAATGTAATTTGATTTGAAACTGAAATAAGCACATTGCCATCCAAGTAATATTGATGACAAGGTTGGGAGAGAATTCAGATGCAAAGATTCATATAGGACTTGTTTCCCCTACATCTGTTCAGAGGCTATCTGGGACCCAAATGAAAAGGGCAGGCAACTGAATATCTCCTTAGTTTACAAAATTGACTTGATGGGCTGAATTGGCTTATTCTTGTTTATATGTTGCTGAAAGAAAAAGATCTTGAAGAATAAGCAGGTAGAAATTGCATACATGGGCTGACGAGTTGCCAACCCGATTTAAGATAATTGGCAAAGAATCGTTAATTCTCATTGGTTCAGTTGATAAACTATTGTCTGGCTGGTTCAAACTGCTACCGGCTGTTCTGTTTCATTTGCTGCATTATAATCAGCTCATACTTTCAGCAGATTTGTGGGAGGAAATATCTTGAATTGAAGAGCATAAGCTCAAGTAATCCTGGCCCATTACTTCGGCTACTCAGCCAAACAAACTGATGGCTTATTAGCAGATCTTGAAAACTTACTTCCATGATAATTAACATAAATATGAACTGTAAAGATAAGTCTACGATGTTGAAAATCATAAATTAACACAGAAAGTGGCAAAAGCACAGCAGATTTACATTATGCACCATCTTAGATTGCCCAAAAGCATTAAAGCCAATGAAATACTTCTGAGGTATACTTACTGTCACTATGTAAGAAACAGGGCAGTGAACCTGCATGCATCAAACTCCCAGTTTTTGTTTTATTCCAAAGTAAACTACCCCAGTCTCTCCAATCTTTCCTCATGGCTAAAATTTTCTAAGCCTGACAATTTCCCATAAATCTTCTCTCCAGAGTAAT
>JARFYF010000002.1:15082153-15092463 GCA_030265395.1 Rhina ancylostomus
TAACTGCCTTAGGATTGGCTTGATGTTATCATGGTCAATACTGAGTCCAAGAGGCTTCAATCTGCTTAGTAAAATAGAAGAAAATATGCTGCTCCACGAACTTACATTAGTCTTCATTGGCACACTTTAGAAGACCAAAGATAGAGAGGTCATGACTTGTACTGTGATGTGGATTTGAAATGACAAAAGAGAAAAGTTCACTCATCTGTTCTCTCCACTGATGCTAAATGACCTGCTGACAGCTATGTGCACTTTCTGGCCTCCATTCAGATTTCCTCTGCCTTCTCCCATGCTCAGATCGACATGGGCACTTGGGTCAAGTACTGGACACCTGTCAACTTTTACGAATTACAAATTGCCCAGGAGAAGAATGGGAACAAAATAAATGAATGTTGAATAGTGTGCATATTCCTTGTTCTCACTGCACATCCTGTGTTATAATTAATCATCATTAAAATGGCGATAGAAAAAATAAATTGTGTCTCAGAATGAAAACCTGTCCAAATAATATTCAGATGAAATGTATTATCTTTGATGTTTAATTAGCTGCAGCTCCGGTTTAATGTGATACTTGTTAATCAGTTTCAGTGCTACATTAATCGCAGCTTGACATGGCTGGTTACAAATAAGCTTGTTAAATAATTTATATGATTTATATTGTGCCAAGTTTGTGTTCTGATTTAAGTAATTTGGAAACCAAGATCATTTGTTCATTATGCTGTCATTGTGTGTAATGAATATGAAGAAGGACTATAAAGACCAAAGAGATGCTTGGGTTTGATTACATGGATGAACAGAACCACAATTTGAACTTTTGTGTGATTTACTGTAAAAGATATGACTCAGAACAGATAATAAGACTGTGTCAGAACACAGAGACCCTAAGCACTCATCTTAACTTGAGATTTAAAAGCAGTGGTAAGTTTTCAGTAGGATCAAGAAAATCAAATATTGACATTGAAGTCAGATATCCATTTCAGAGAGCTTCCAATGTAAAAGCATTGATGTCCTGTAGACTGCTTATGAACTTTCTCTGGTGAAGGTGCAACATATGCCAGGATCCAATTCGGGCTTCAGAAGTCGCATGAAAATCTTCCACCTACTGAGCAAAGAGGGAACATTCACTGCCACCATTTCTGCAGCAGTTAATAATTGTCCACCGTTTGCAAGAAAGATTAGATCCTTTAAGTTGCAACAGGAGCTTCCCTGCAGGGAATCCCATGGTCTGCAGGAGTTTATCTCAATATTTTGCTATCAGTCACTAGGGCGGAGTGGAAAACAGTAGAAGGATTTGGCAACAATCTGAAACTTGGGTGTGTTGGAGATATTGATGGGACTTGGACAATGGTGGGATTGAGCTGCACAATTGATAAATGTGCTGGTGATTAATTCTCCAAGGCACAGTCAACCAAGCTGAGTGTTGGCCCACACTGAACTTGAGAGAATGCTCCCCATGCATATCCTGGCAAGTTTGTTTCTGGAGTTGCTGTCTGTATGATGTGCCTTATCTTGTCATGCCTTTGGAGACACCTTGATAGAATGAATATATGAAATGAGGGGATGCTGCCTTGTTGGCACTGCCTTTGAATGAGGGTGAGGTAAGTAAAATGTAGGGAGAGCAGGGGAGCCAAGAAGAGGTGCTTGGCTAAGCCTGACCCAATTCCAGCAGCATCTGAAGGGAACAGGCCAGTTGCCAGCTGAATGCTGAAGAATCATCCCTTAATGAGGGCAGTTGCTAGAATTTGCAAGAAATTTAATGCATTTTAATATATCCGACTCCAACCCCAGAAAATTGGAACATTGTTTGAAGTGAATCAGGATTTAAATGTATTTCAGCCATTCTTGAGATATGGGTATAACCCTGCAAATTTATCCATCATCCCACCCCTGCCCCCCTACCCCAAGTCTCATTTCCATTCAGAAAATGGCCACTGCTACTACCAACTTTGACCTTGGTATCTACGGGAACTGTTATACCATTTCAATTGTTTACAAAGTATGGTTTGGGATTTGATAAAGGAATTGCAACAGATTTAATTACCAGCTGTGACCAGATGAGTTACAAACAATGCCTTTTCAAAAGTGTGAAATTGGTCAGCTGATTGTCCTTTCCTGAAGGACTAGACAGCATCAAGTAACTAAAGTCTACTCAGTATGGCTCAAAACTACATCTCAACAAACTGAAATAAACTGAGTTTGCAAATGGTAAGCACACTGTATACACCACTGTGAATAACCTTACTCAGTTCCAAATTGGATCAGAGATTGTCAGTTTACCTTCTGACTGAGACTCTGAACTGTGTTGGAAAGGATAAGGTAGCCAATTGAAAAGATGGGGGCTTGCCATTGACGGTAAGTCGATTGGAGAAGGAGAAAGATTTATAAGTCTAGGCAAGCGCATGAAAGAAGAGATGGTACCTTAGTAAAAAGCAGTAGCATCTGGGCAACTCTGTCTAATGTGGAGAGCAAATTACAAGCTGTACATCACCAGGGGATTCTGACACTGGACAACAACACTGCTAGTGAGTGAAAAGACACAAACTGGCTGTATATTTGGCACAAGATTAAATAGAACAGTGTAAAAAAATGAATTTCTAGAAGTAGTAGCAAAGAATTCATCAGACTGATGTCTGATAGCAAACATGGAAAATACTCATGCTTCAGTGAACTAAAATTAGTAAAAGCCCCTCATATGGTCTGATATATATCAATAAAGATTGCAATCCTGATTAAAGACACATATACTACACTCTGAAATAAGACTACATCAGAATAAACTCCAAGTAATGTGCCATTAACAGAAGATTTAACAGGTTGCTTGCACTGCTTTAGAAAGAACTCTTCAGGCTGTTACTGAAATCTGATGTCCGTGGTGCTGAACTTCAGAGCATTGGGAGATTCAGTTGCTTGATGACAGAATCTGGCGCAAATAAATCAAATACCAAGTGGGCATTAGGTTGTGCCATTATAAAAGTGATTTGAAATGTCAATTAACTCTCTCTTTCTCTCTGTCCTTCTCTCTCTCTCTCTGTGAAGTAGTCCCTCTGAATGAAGATGACTAGTTTCCTCTCCATACATTTGGGTTCTAAGGTACTGATGAAGCCAATGTGGGACCTGCAGACTCTGTATGGGTGGGGAAGATGGTACTTGAAGGCATGAGTGGACAACTTGGGATGTGGTGCTCTTTCTCTTCAGTTCTCACTGGTCTTCAGTATGTCCCTGATGAATGGAGTATTCAATACCATCCCAAATGTTTTTTTTACCATTTTGAGTGGTCATGGGCCTAGGATTCTCTCTTGTCATGTTGCACCTTCTTGGTTTGGGAGTCTAGATTTAGGTATGCAAACCAAATGAATGTAACTAGGTCCTACTGCTCTGGGAGAGGATGCTAATGTTACTTCACTAATACTTACAGTGGTCTCAGGTGATTTTGCAGAGAGCTTTGGTGGTATTGCTAATGCTTTGAGATCCCTGCTGTACATAGTCCAGATCTCAGAAACATACAGGAGGGCAGGGATCACTGCTGCCCAGGATACCATGAGTTTTGTGCCATGTCTGAGGTCTTCAACCTCCCTTTTCCTCTGACAGTTAAAAGCTGTGTTGCTGCATTAAAGGCAGTGGTGACTATTATCATTGATGTCGGCCTTCACTGTGAGGAGCTCCCAGGTTCAGTGTCTCATCATGGATTTTTGGTGTCCTAAACTTTATACTGTAGAATGAAAGATGCCCGTGCATGATTCCTTTTAATGTGGGACTGTCAATACACACCATGCCACCAGTTGACAGAGGGCAGTTTTCATCCACTGGCAAGGGGTTTAAAGACAGTTCAGAAGACAAAGGCCCTGTGGGTTCAGGAACAGTATGGGATACAGAGACTCTGTGGCTCTCAGGACAGTGGGAGACACAAGCCCTGAGGGTTTAGGGATGCTCTGGGTAATTGGAGGCTCACTGGGTTCAGTTACATTGTAACTGAAAACACAATCAGTGGGTTGCCAATTTGATTACTGGGAGTCAGTGAACTGCGGACAGCATGCAGCACCTGGTAAATGGTTTCTCCCTGAGTATTTTCTGGGAGGGTTTTGTGGGTTTGAGCTGGGCTGCAGATTGAGTAGCAGCAGCTGAAAGGGGAGAGACCAGGTTGGGGAGACAACTGGGGGACCATGAGCGAAGGAAAGGCAGGGGTGAGTGAAGGAGGAGAGAGCTGACAAGGAAGGGTTCCCACTTCTCAGGCCAGCCTTCTCTCTGTGGACTTGCTCTTCTGCCCCACTGCTCACATCAGTGCCCTTGAAGACCACTGCAGTGCTCTCCCACTGACACGAACCACAGGCCCAACCCACTGGTCAGGGAACACTGCTCAGTTACATCACACTGAGTTTTCCCAAGGCCAGAGAATGAGGAGGGGGGTGTGAGAGCCAGTACAAAGGCAGAAGGAGGGATCAGTGGTGCAGGAAGGAATGATGGGTCTCTGCTGCTTGGACCAGGGTACAAGAGAGAGGGTAGGGGAAGAAGGGTTGGAGACAAGGTGTCTGAAAGATGATGACAGGAGGTTAGAGGGCATGGCAGGGTGGATACTGAAGGAGATGTTCAAGGATAGGAAAGGTCAAGGGTGAGAGGGGTCAAATGGTGAGTGGATGGGGGAGGTGAGGGGTTGAGCAGCATGCAGTGGCATTTGTGCCTTAGGCCCATCTGCCCACCTATGTGCAAGTGTTAAGGTATATGCAGTAGAGCTTGGCCAACTTGTCTTGGACCTAGTAACATTTTGGTCCCAACAGTCCCAGTGAGCCGATCCCAGTGAGATTTAAAAGGACCTCAGCAATAGCGGAGCGGCCATTGTGAGAGTGGCTGTTGTTGAGGGGAAGTGCTGACAACTCATCTCGAGAGGCTTCAGCGAGGAAGCTGAGCAGAGGTAAGGCAAGGAAAGATCTTTCACTTTCTTCTGTAGTTTTAGCGGTTTAGAGATGGCACCCAGGGCAGACATATGGTCCTCCTACAGGATGTGGGAGATCAGGGAAACTTTCAGTGTCCTTGCTGACTGTACCTGTGGGAAGCGTGTCCAGCTGCAGCTCCTGACTGACCACACTAAATGGCTGGAGCTGCAGTTGGACACATGAATGTGGGATTCATCTGGGATTTTGGGAGCATCATAGGCATGAGCTTTTGTGAAGCAGTCACACTGAAGGTGCAGGCAGCAAATAGTTGGGAGACCACTAGGAACAGTAGAAGAGGTAGGTAGGGAGTGCAGAATTCCCCTGTGGCCATCCCTCTCACTAACAAGTATATCGTTGTGTGGTGTGGTGGAAGGGGGGAATGCCCTTTCAGAGGAGAACAGCAGCTGCAGCCGAGTCTGATGCATAGCAGGGGAGGGTGGAGTCAAGGACAGTTGCAGTGATAGGGGACTCAATAGTAAGGGGATGGACAGGAGATTCTATGGCCAGGAATGAAAGTCTAGGATGGTATATTGCCTCCTGGGAACCAGGGTCAAAAATGTCTCAAAGTGGTTGTATAACATTCTCAAGGGGGAAGATTCAGATTCTCTCAGTACAATGTGGAATGAAGACAACAGTCTCAATATGGATCGCTGTTTTGAAATGCACGGACTTCTTTCCCAAGCAAGGTAAGAAGCCAAGGGCTTGCACCACCACCAGCTGCCCCACCTTTCATCTCCATATCCCTTGAAATATTAGTTTAAGATGTTTTATGGTTTTGAATCCCATCACAAAAGGTGTTGAATCACAAGTTGTTACTGGCATGGATGAAGAATTAAAAGGAGTAAAAATGGAAGAGAAGTTTAAAGTGCAACATTTACTCAATGAGCCAATGATCCAAGAAAACAAGGAAAAAATAAATAAAATCAATCATGTACTGTTTCAGGTGGGGAATGTGGACTTGCTTAAGAACCGAAGGATATAAGTATAGCATATTCTAAAGCATTATTAATTCATTAGTACAACCATATCATAGAAGCAAGCTGCTTGGTCCAGTCTGGGAACATATCTTGCCACACAGCACCACAGTGCAAAAACACTTGAACTGGAATACAATTATTCCATCGCAGTACTTCTTCAATGAACAGCGTAGGCTGATGGAGACCTTCAAGATTATGAACTCATTGATAATGCAGACATAGAGAAAGTTCCACAAACAAAGAGAATGTCCATAACTAAAGGGCATTAAACACAAAACAGTCTTTAATAAATCCATTGGAGAAATCAAGAGAAAGCTCTTTGTCCTGAATGACTGAAATGTGGTACTCCCACCCGAGGCTGCGTGTATTGGAAAGCCAGATGAGAAGATGGAGATAGGGAAAGGAGGGTATGCTGATAGGAAAGATGAAATGAGTTGGAAGGAGGCTTGTGTGAACCAACTGGTTGCAAATTCTTTGCTGTAAATTCTGTGTAATCCCATACAAAGAAAGACTGTGGACTACATCAACATGTAATCAAAACACACATTGCATTAAGTGGAACAGCTGGTAGAGCCGTTGCCTAACAAATTCAATGACCAGATTCAATTTTGACTTCTGTGCTCTCTGTCCAGAGTTTGCATTCTCCCTGTGAGTGTGCGGGTTTCTTCTGGGTGCTCCAACTTCCTCCCACATCCCAGGGATGTGTAGATTGGTAGATTAATTGGCTACTGTAAATTGCCTCATTTGTGCAGGTGTGTGTGAGTGGTGTTGATGGGAATGTGGGAAGAATAAAACAAATACTTTGAGTGTGAATGGGTGCATGGTGATTAGTTCAGGCACAGTGGACTGAATGGTGTGTTTCCATGCTGTATGACTCTAAGTAGATGTAATTTTCATTCTTCCTTCTCTTTGCAAGTCATAGTGGCTGTGATTTCGATATTGCCAGTGTCTACCCATACGTAGTGAAATGGTTATTCTCCATATGTACACTGGGATTACAAGTGTACATAGATTAGTGCCAGTATCATAAAGTAAATCAATCCTGTTCTTGCTAAATATCGACTGAAACAGCTTTGAGAAGGAGCATTTTCATTAACCTTGCCATGGTCAACATTGTGAAGGGCAGCTGCAACTGACTACTGAACTAAATGAGATAAGCTGCATTATGAGACTACATTTATCTGCTTGTGTTGCAAGGCCTCATTACAAATTAATCCATTTTGATATCCATGTAGTATGACTTAATTAAAAATGCAATTGATATGTTGGGATATGGATATCGATGCTAGGCTAGAAATTACTGTCGATCAATGATTACCTCCTTAATAATGGTGATAGGAAACAATTGTGAATTGTTGCAGTTGTTTGATTCAAATGGCTGACCTATAGAGCCATTTTGGAGGGTATCCAAGTTCCAACCACATTGCTGGGGCCTAGAATCAGATGCAGACCAGACTGGCCAAAGCGATGGGTTTCTATCCCTGTACCATGTTATTGAGCTAGTTGTCTCTGTTTTATCATGACAGACTATTTCTTTTAGGTTACTTATCCCAGTACAAGCATTTTACTTCAGGTTTGCTTTTTTATCATTAAATTAACATGCAACTTAAAAATGCTGTGGTTGGGATACGAATTCATCTTCTCCAAATTATTAATTTGCATCTCTAGATTATTAAAACTAAAGCAAACAGTGAATAAAGCTTAGATCTCATCTACTGAAAGGTTAATGCTGTTTCTCTCCCGACAGATTATACTCAACCTGCTGAGATTTTCTTGCATTTTCTGTTTTTGCTTTGGGTTACCAGCCAGCAATAACACTGTTGTACTATTCAGCCTTGGAGCAATTGCCTATTGCTATTTGTGGGCACCTCTGGGCTGTGCATGGTTGGTCTAAAGTGTAGTCTTTGTCAGTTACTAACGTTTGAATACTGAATGTCTAATACTGAATAATGTGTGTAGGCAGCCTGAAGTAATAAATGACAGAAACGTTATGCAACATTGAAGTTATAAATAATCAGTACCCAGTGACATAACCTTTGTTTCTGATAATCTCTTTCAGCCACTTCGTCATGGAATTCATTGTAAAAGACTCTGAAATAAATTCCCTTGTTCCACTTATATCTCTGGTCACTGTTGAAATGCATTTGCTCATTCTATACATTTTCCAATTTGTTTTTGCTTGTCATAGAAATTCCTGTGTGGATTTGGCCCTGCTCTGTTGCTCACTGTCCTGCTACAGAAAGATAAACAAAAAGAATCAGAAGGATCTTGCAAGGTACTTCTGTATTTTTCTCTATTTTCTTATGGTGTACATTACTTCCTAATTCTGAAACGTCTTGTTTTCTGTTAAGTTCCTAAGTGATGTAAGGGAGGGGAAGGGTTATTGTGGGACACAAATTGCCTGTGTGAATAAAGTGGCTGAATGACCATTTCCCTGCAGTTTAGATTCCATCACTCCCACATCATGAAGTGTATGCCTTTGAGAGACCGCTCAAATTAAATCATTTTACCTTCAAAATTGCCCCCTTTCCCTTTTCGCAAATGCAACAAGGCCAGGGGTTCCTTTTGGAGATATTGAAAAATGCATTTATCCATATTGCTTTTCTCTGCTATCACAGTGCAAGGATTGACCCACTTATTTTAAATGGATTTAGCCTCCACTGAAATGACAGGGATGGGAAAATTCAGCATTCGTCCGATATTTTGCCATCCATACCCTCTTGCTTAACAAAGCTGTGCAACTTAACTGCATCTACAAGAACACTTCCATGTTCCTAAAGCATTTTATTTCTCAGGACAGTGCCCAATTCCAAATGAGATAGAACAGACAAATACTAATTTCCATTCTTTGCATTCACTGGTATTGAATGTCTCATTGTTTTACTGTGCTACAGGCTGAGTGAAAGCATTCTTTTTTTTCTCTCATTAAATATCAATGAATGTACAATGAAAGCAAAATTCCTTTATTAGATTTCCCCCTTTTCTGACAAACTGAATCTGTACTTGTGCTGAAGAGCTAAATTCTCATTGCAGACACAGTAGTAGGCTTCACAGAAAAATTCAATTGCTGTTTGCATCTTTGCTTTTAAGAGACTAAAAACACTTGGTTGATAAATTCCCTGGAAATTCTTTCAGAAAGGGTAACCTTAAAAATTGCATTTAAAAAATTCCAATAGATAAAATTGAGGGCATACTGCCACATCTGAGAGTTTCTTTTTCTGGATCCTCCATATCACACATAGATATACACCGTGATGTCCAATGATATACAAGGGATGTCTGGGGAACCCTTTGACCAGTTTTGTCCATGTGACCTGCTAACAGCATAGAGCAAACAGCATGAGGCAATCTAAGCAGGCCAAAGACAGCATACAAAGCCAACTCTGATGTTACTTTGCTGGACCGCTGCTCAAGGGACTTGTCTCACATGAATCTTATTTAAATTCCATCCCTCAGGCCAGCTTACACCTTTGGTCACAAACCCACTCATCCCAATTAAAGCTGAATAATCTGATTTTAATTCATTTTTCCCTTTACACCCATAAGGCTGATCATTTCATTTCATAACCCAAACAATCCCCAATAGATTAATGTGAGAGGTGAGGAAAAATCACTAGTGCTGAACAGCTTTGGGAAGCATTGGTCCCAAGTCACCTGCACCTCACAAGAACACCACACACACCAAATGCCATGTCTCAAAATACTCCGACTGTATCCCAAAATGATGCAGAGAAGGGATGATCCTGAACAAACATTGCAGTACATCTGTAATTTGTTTATGCAAGAACATAAATATGATTTTAGCTCAGCTTTACATGGAATAAAGCAGGAACAACCCATGTAGTAATTGTAGTAAATTTGCTGATGACAAAGATAGGCAGGAGAATAAGTTATGAAGAGGATGAAAGGAGGACGCATGGTGACATAAAACTGAGTGGGCAGATATAGCAAATGGAGTACAATGTGCGAAAATATATAAGCATCTATTTTGGAGCATGTGTTCTAATTGGTGAGAACTTGCTGCCCTTTGAGATGCAGAGAGTTCTGGCTGTCCCAGTACATGATTCACAAAACACTAGCATGCAGATACAGAGGTAATTAGGAAAGCCCACAGAATGTTATCAAACATACGAAATAAGATCAGGAAAAGGCCACTCAGCCCCTCAGCCTGCTAAGCCATTTCATAAAACCTGGGCTGTTCTCACTGTAACCTCAACTCCACAACCGGGACCCATCAGGAAGCAGTGAGTGCCAGTGGACTAAGGAAGTAGGAATGATTTTACCTCTCCCAGAGAAGGAAGCCTCTACCACCTCCCTGACGCAGTGATGAACAGCAGATTACAACCTTTTGCATATGGATCTCTATTCCTCCAGAGATGGTGGAAGCAAAATATTTTTAAGGCAG
>JARFYF010000002.1:15143972-15159116 GCA_030265395.1 Rhina ancylostomus
TGATAGAACTGAGCATGACAACTGGTAGGTGTGGACGACCTGACCTGATGAGTGGTAAGCAAATTTAGCCTGACACAAATACCAGATAATGCTTTTCTCCAACAGGGGAGACCCGAGATGCTTCCTTCACCCCCTAAACATTCAATAGTTTGAATATTTATGAGCCCCCAGTATCAAGATCCTCATGGTCAACCAGAAACTTATCTGGTCAAAATCATAAAGACAATGGCCGAACAAACAGTGGAGACTAGATATTCTGTAATGATTACCAAACTTAACAAAGCCTGTACAGCATCTAATCACAAGTCAAAAATATTTCTAAGAACTCTTTACATTTGACCCAGAGTAGCCAGTCAGTCATGATCCAACTTATCAATTCTCTTTGATGCTCACAGGTAACAAGATCCCACTAGCAGCTGGCCAGCCTAAACAGCAATGCATCAACTATCGCTTAGAGGACTCCCAACAAGTGGGAAAAAGATCTCCCAGCGTTTGATATGTACAAAAGAAATGTGAAGTGCTTCTGCTTAACAGTTCAGACATGTCCCTTAGAAGTCTCACCTCTACTTAAAACATTTATACTTAAACCATAATTATGCTTAAAATGCAGTAATTATATTGTCATACTTAGAAATAAGATTTTTATATTAAAAATATTTTAAAATAATTGCAATGGAAAATGCCTCGACTTTATTTGAACTGGAGAAGCAGAGCTGTGTGGAGGTGAATTCAAAAGGCAGACATTATCTTTGCAACTAGATAACCAGAAATGAAATATAATCACCATTAGCTCTTGGCTGTAAGGTTTTGAGTGTATCATAGGAATTTATCATGAGGGAATTCATAGATCAGCAATTTTTGTTGAGAGAGGTAAGATCATAGCTTTAGGTGCTAAAAAAAAGTAATATTAATTCCAGTGTTTACAAGCTTGGTTGGGTTTTGGTCATAAGTACTGCTCATAATGCCTACCTGGGAACACTCTAGATTTGACCCTGAGTCACTAAAAGTGGCATAAAAACACAAGTCAGTGTCCTCATACTGCCTGCAACTGAAGGGTCTCAGGGGCAGCTAAATCAAAACTTCCCTCCAGGTAGTATGATGTAATTTTCATCACTTGCCTCAATAACTGCAACCTCAAAAACTCTCAGGAAGCTCAAAATCCAGGCCAAGTAATCCTCTCAATCAGAACCCCCTCCTCTGAATTAAACATTAATGTCCCCAAAAGGTCTTCAGTATATTTACTTATTTATGACACGTGAAAACACGTGGGACCCCAGTATATATCATCCATCAATTACTGTCCATGAGCAGTGCCTTCTTGAACCACTGTAGTCTGTGGAGTGAAATTACTCCCATCCATAAGAAATATTCCAACAACTTTTTTGACAACACTTCCTCAACCAATAACCTCCTGCCCACTAGACCAACAAGGGTAGTGGGCACATGGGATCATGATGAAATCACAAAACACACTGTCATGAATTTTTATAGAAGTAAACTAAACATTGCATAATACTTGACATTTCAGGTCAGCCAAAATTGAAAAAGGAGCATAATGAGGAATGAAAATGACTCAGGAGATCGGGAAGCAGAACCTTTGAAAGTGGAACTAAGTGACAGTAAGGTAAGTCAAACACGGGCAAGAGTAGTTTACAGCCACCACCGCTTACCAACCCGACAACTTTATTGCAATCTCCTTTTATTTATTCATTATAATACTTATTATAAGAAAGGTAATGCAATAATCATTGGAGACCAAATAGATGAGGCAAAGAGAAGGGGCAAAAGCAGTTTGGAGAGGTTTTCATATCATGTAGTTGCAATAGTTCCCTGGAAGAAAGGGCTGTGGCTCTAACCAGGGAACATGCTATTTTCTGTGTTGTCATCAGTAATTTTGTTACCTAGGATAATAATAGTTTTACAGGGGTTGTCCATCAATCACCATTAATGCACATTATTAACTGAAATTCAAATTAATACATTAATTTTATTGAAGCATTGATCGCTTGTTAGTGTCAAAAAAAGACCAAATTGAAATGCTTCACCCTTCCCTATAACTCTAATAAAGTGTACTTTTCATCAGGTTCCCTCCCACTTCTAAACAAGACATGGAGAGGCAACACAGAGGGATTAATGTGGGGAAAGTTGTAAATATATAATTTGAGATTATAAACAATGCACTTACATTAGACCTTTCAGCAATGTTGGTATTCTATTATTGTTTAATGTGTGATTAAGATAGCAATTAACTCATTATTATTTGCATCATTAATTGCAATTACTTTTTTTTAAATCACTTGACAGACCCCTAAATTTTACAATGAGCTTGAGTGTGATGCACTGGAACCCAGCAGAGGCAGATAACTAAAAATTTATAATGGGGAATAGGGAAACCATTCAGATATTGGACAAACATTTTTCATTCACAAGGAAGACATACACCAGAATAAACATACCAGAGATTATGAGGAAACAAGGGTCCAGAAGAGTAATAAGTAATTAATATTGGTAAAGAAAAAGTACTGGAGAAATTAATGAGATTAAAAGTGCACAAATTACCTGGACCTATTGCATATGTCTAAAAGAAGGCCCCTTTATTTTCCCTACATGAGGAAGAATATACTTGCCTTAAGAGCTGGTAAATGAAGTTTCATTACATTGATTTGTGGGATGAAATATATTGGTGCATTGCCTTATTTAGAGAGATTAAGTAGGATAGGTCAATACTTGCTGAATATTAGAATCAGTGAACTCATTAACACATTCAAATTTTGAGGAGAGATTGACAGGATAGATGCTGAGAAGCTACTTCCCCTGAATGGAGGGACCAGACAAAAGAGATGTGGTCTTCAGATAAAGGGGCAGTAATTTTGAAATGAGATAAGGAGAAATATCTTCAGAGGCTGTAAAGCTCCAGATTCTCAAACTCAGTGAGCTCAAATGAGTACATGCAAGATTGAATTTGATAGACCTTTGGTTACAAGGAAAATCAAAAAGGTTAGCCATTCGAAGGACCCAATATCTAGCTTGGATCACAAGAAGATCTTACTCATACCAGCCAGGTTATTCTTTTACATAGTTATAGTTAGCAGAAAAAACTTGTGCCTGAATATTCTGGCTACTGATTGGAGTGACGACCATGTCTGCTTCCGACTGAACTTCAAAAGCTGAATTTCTAACACGAGTTGTTGACATTTATAATGAGTGCACATTTCACCACATCTTATTGGAGTTTAATTATTTAACTATGTTTTTATTTGTCTCAACAGATGCTGAGTGTTTATCAGTATTTCTCATTTTTACTTATTATTTCCAGTTTGAGCAGTTCATCTTTGCTCTGTATAAGAACCAAAGTTTATTTTCTAAGATTAAAGCATAAATTCAATTGCATCAAATTCTGGAATAACTACCTGCCTGCTGGATAGCCTAGTTCTCTCTTCTAGAGTAATGCTACAAAGAAATGCAATCAGGCAAAACCATTACCAGTCCTTGGCACCAGGAAAATGACATGATGGGAGATCATAAAAGGGCAACTACTTTCTACTCAACCTGAATGTTACAAATATTACTGTGAAGAATCCATGAGTTAGTCAAGTCAGCATGATGCTCTCTCAATAAATTTATAAGACACCAGTGCATCTGTTCTGATGTGTCCAATGTGACATTGAACTGTTTAGATATTTAATCCCATTTTGTGTACAGGGTTTCCAATGGTTGGATAGAGTGAATCTAACATTTACTTTGGGAATGGCTATTTAAAATGTGTCTTTTGGTGACACTCGGTACTCACACTTTACTAAACAAAGCAGAACTACAACTTTAGCAAAAAGGGGCTGACAGTTTTTAATTTCCCAGATTCTTCATCTCATTATTAGCACCTGTAACTTCAGCCATCTCAACCGAGTTCTGGATTCCTTCCTTTCCTTAAAATGCTCTTTTAAAGTTATCTCTTTGATCAACTACCCTGATATCTCATTTTTTGTTCAGTATTGATTTTTTTGTCCCATTAGGTGCCTCAGGCCCCTTCCAGTATCTTTCGATATTTAAAGTGCCACATTAATTTAAACCATAAATATTGAATCTACCTTCTGGAAACTGTAGGCCCGTGACATAAAGTTGCTAAAAAGCAACACTATTTAAAATGGCATTGAAATTCCTGCTGTTGGTATGGGTCAGGTGGTAGTACTCTTGCCTAAAAGTTAAAAGTACATGGCTTCAGTTCCAGCTGTGGTCGTCGTCCAGCAAAGTAGGCTGCTGCATTAGTGCAGCATTGATGGAATAAGAGTGGATGATCCAGGTAAGGTGATGAAAAGAACAAAAGATGATCAGTAGGTTTTCCACCTGTTCTGGTTATACCTCACGAAGACCAGATACTCTCATCATTCATTGCGGCACCTTGATGCGTGCAATCACATTTGTTTCATTATAATTTCAAAACTAATTTGTTGGTTGTAAGGGCCCTGGGGATTCAAAGAGTGCTATATCAATGCTAATTTGTTTGTAGTTTGCATGATTTTTAATGAAGTGGTCATCGAGTTAACTTTGATAGAATTAACAGGAATTTCATTTTAATTCTATCAAAGTGCAGAGAAACTTCTGCCTCTGCATTAGCAAACTCACTCAGAGATACCACAAGAATTGTTATAGTTGGAAATGGAGGTGCTGATGACGATGAAGTTAAGAGCATTGAAGGATGGAATACAGAGAGCTTTTTATCCTCGACCACACTGACCCTAATTAGGAAATCCAAACAGAAATGCAGAAATGCAACATCCCATTCTCCAGAGCCAGTAACCAGTATGCTGAAGAATGCATACATTCATAAAACAGATAAAATGCAATTATATTTACATAAATTTGTTCAGCTGTTAAATTATTTTCTGGAAAATAATGCAAGCCATAGAATCCAGCAAGAATTCCACTTTTGAGAAAAAAATACAGGTTAACATACCAAAACTAGTTAGTACTCTCAATAAACACACAATACATCTTTTTTATTATCTCAGCACATGTTTGCTCAAGCTTATAAACAGAGGCTCAGGGAAAGGACATACTGCCACATGAGTAGTTCATAATTTAAGGCTTGATCACAGAAAAGAAACTAATATCATTTATATTTTACATTGAGCTCCAAGGTTGTTTAACAGTTTAATAATGTTCAAGTTTTCAATGATTCAAGTACTTCTTGGTGCATTCTTTCCTTAGATCAACTAAAATGATTGGATAATTCTTTATTATCAGGAGCAGGCTGCATTTCTACATCTTAACATAAACATAAGACATGGAAGCAGGACTCAGCCACTCAGCCTCCTGAGCAAAAATCAAGCTGCCGGATGAAGTCAGCAGGCCAGGCAGCATCCGTGGAGGGAAGTGGGCAGTTGATGTTTCAAGATGAGACCCTTCATTTAGACTCCGACGCAGTCCTTCAAGCCTGCTCTGCCATGTATTAAGAGCATGGCTGATCAGATTGTAACGTGAATTCTACATTCTCATCTGCCTGAGGTAATCTTTCACTTATTTGCTTATCAAGGATCTATCAATCTCTGTCTTAAAAACATTCAAAGATCTGCCTCCATTGCCTTTTGAAGAACAGTCCCAAACACTCATGACCTGAAAAAAAATTTGCCTTACCTCTGTCCTAAATGAGTAACCTCCTATTTTTAAACAGTCACTCCTAGTTGTAAATTCTCCCACAATAGGAAACATCCTCCCAACACTCACTCTGTCAAGACACCTCAGTCCCGTCTTCCTTCTGAACTCTAGCAAATACAAGTGTAGCTTGCCCAACATTTCCTCAGAGGTCAACTGCCCATTTCAGATATTAGAACGGTCGAAAATTCAGAACTGCACTTCCACTAGCTCAGGACATCGCAGTGTCCCTTCCAACTACTTTACAATATAGTTAGCATTTTAACACTGGAAACACAAAGGCAATTAATGCAGAACAAGATCTCAAAAGCAGCAATGGGAGTGTGGGCACATAATCAGTTATAATGATATTGATTGAGGAATAAGTATTGGCCAGCACATTGAGGAGAATTCACTCAATGCTCTTCAAGAAAGTACAATAGGGTCATTTACATCGACCCAAGGAGGAGGGTAGGTCTGACTCAAAGTCCACAGCTAATGCAAGGTACATTAGCAAATATCTGTAAAACTGCGGTCAACCTGGAACACTGTAACTGAGTTCTCTTGAAACGAAATGACAGCCTAAAAATGTGCATTAGGATACAGTAACATGTGGTCAAATTACTGAAGAAGTTGATGTAGCCGCCAGAGTTCTGGACCATTGATTCAGAAGCATGAGAAGTGGAAGCATCACTTCCACTAAGGCAGTTGGGGAATTTGAATTTAAGGAATTAAATAAATCTGGATTGAAAACAAAAGTTTCAATAACCACAATACTACTGGACTATTATAAAACTCCACAATTCAGTTCAAGAGAAGAAATCAAAGACACTACTTCCACACACCCTCTGAAGGAAGCCAGTTCTAAATTCTCATTATCCTTCACTACCCAGACCTGACTGGCATATTTGAGGCTACAGTTTCACCAGTAGTTGATTCTGAACTACCCCATCAGTCCAGAGATATTGCCAGTTATATGCACATGCCTTGAATGAAGAAGTTAAAAAAGTACACTGGGCATAAATAATATACTGGTCATTCACATTTTGTCCTGCTTACCTTCAGAGCAAATGCACTCAAACCCATTGATCAGATCACTGCAAGTCCCTCCATGCAAGCAAGGGTGCAAGTAGCACTCATCAATGTTCATAGAGCATGTTATCCCTTTGAAGAAAGGAAACAAGATATGATCACTTAATTATGAATAGGATATTATATTACTGTACAGCTTACTGGTTGAAAAGGTTTCCTGGGATCTATCCAAGAGACCCAAGCCACCCTGCATTGCTTTACTGGCGTCAACTTCCTTTCTTTAAGGAAACAGGAAATCTATTTAGAAGAATTTATTAAGAACAGAAAGTTAAATTGAACTATGGTGTCAGTCATATGAAATAACAACAGAGGGGGTCTGATGACACCACCACAAACTATGATCCTACTGCAAAAACCACCCTCCCTGGAGTGCAGATGTATTGAGACTGCTCTTATACCCTCATTATTCATCAATGAAAGAAGGCACTGGAAAATCACTCTGAAGCAAGATGAAAGGCCCCCATGTCAGAAAGGAGACCTATTCCACACAGCTTGCTGTGCCTGAGCTTCCCGTTAATCAGACTCATAGAACTTCACAGTTATAACTTCATAGTTTTCAACTATTTATTTCCATTGACAACTACAGAACAATTGAACTGGGACAATCAATCCAGAAAGTCTGAATAATTGCACAGAACAAAATAAAACAAATCAAAGGGTTGAGTATTATACAAAATGAATATTTACAACTCTGTGATTGGATTAAATTTGATCAGCCAATGAAGAATGCTAACCAAATTGGAAACTACGGCATCTAATCTTCTGGACAAAGAAAGAGGTTGGGTGAAAGAGAACATCTCCATAACTGGTACCTAAAAACATTAGAGCTAATTTTTTGGCTTTGATTTTCATGATGCAACTGTGCCTATAGAGAAAATATGTAGAAATTTGGCTGTGCGTAGAGCAAACCTGAATTTCTGTTGTGCTCTTTTATTTTTATGTCTCCATACATTGTTGAAGGAGGCCATTCAGCCCAGAAGAGTTCTCAGGGTAATCCCAACAATCTCATTACTCCACTTATTTCCCTGTAACCTATTCTGTCACACATGCCCACTGCACTCCACTGATTCTCCCGGCAGCCATCTATACCAAAGGGTAATAACTGTGGCCAACTAACCTACCAATCAGCACATCTTTGGGACATTGGAAGAAACCCACACAGAAGGGGGAGGAGGGCAAACATGCATCAGTCTACATTAGGGTATCGACGGTGGAGGGAGTCAGCAGCTTTAAATTCCTGGGTGTTAACGTACTGGATGGCCTGTTCTGGGTCCAGAACATAGATGCAATCGTAAAGAAAGAACGCCAGCGTCTTTACTTTCAAAGGAGGTTAAGGAGATTTGGCTTGTCACTGCAAACTCAAGCAAACTCCTATAGATGTACTGTTGAAATTATCCTGACTAGTTGCATCATGGTCTGGTGTGGCAATTAGAATGCACAAGAATTTAAGAAGCTGCAGAGGGTAGTGGACTCTGCCCAATACATCCCTTCCCACGACTGGTAGTATCAAAAGGAGGCATCGCCTCAAGAAGGCAACATCCATCGTCAAAGATCCCCACCACCCGGGCCATGCCATCTTTTCATAGCTACCATTGGAAAAAGAGGTACAGAAGTCTGAAGTCCCACACCACCAGGTTCAAGAACAACTACTTCCCTTTAACCATTCAGTTCTTGAACCAATCTGCATAACCCTAATTGCCACCTCAGTATAGCAACACTATGATCACTTTGCACTAAGATTGTTTTTTTGTGTTCTAATTATGATCTTTCTTGTAAGAATTGTGTATAATTTATGTTTAATTCATATTTTTCTTGTGAATGCTGCTTACTTGATGCTATTTGCCTGTGATGCTGCTGCAAGTGTTTTTCATTACACTGGATTATCGACTACAGAAACATAAAAATTATACAAAAAAAGAACACGATTAGAACAATAAAAGAAAATACAGTCCATTGTAGTGCAAAGTGGTCATAGTGTTGCTAACTGAGGTGGCGATTAGGATTGTGCAGATATTCAAGAACCAACTGGTTGAAGGGAAATTGCTGTTCTTGAACCTGGTGGTGTGAGACTTCAGGCTTCTGTACTTCCTGCCTGATGGGAGCTGCGAGAAGATGGCATGGACCGGATGGTGGAGATCTTTGATGTATGTTGCCTTCTGGAGGGAGAAAGCAGCTCCTATGGAAACTACCAATGGTGGGGACATGTGCCGTGATGTATTGGGCAGAGTCCACTACCCTCTGCAACTTCTTGCGTTCATGTGCATTTGAATTGCCATACCAGACCATGATGCAACCAGTCAGGATACTTTTAACTTTACATCTTTAGAAGCTTATTGGGGTGTTCGGTGACAAGCCAAACCTCCTCAGCCTGCTACGAAAGTAAAAACGCTGGTGGACTTTCCTTATAGAATATAAAACATAGAATATTACAGCACAGTACAGGCCCTTTGGCCCATCATGTACCTTTTACCTACTGTAAGATCAATCTAACCATTCCCTCCCACATACCCCTCCATTTTTCTATCATCTATGTGCCTATCTAAGAGTCTCTTAAATGTCCCTAATGGTCTGCCTCTACCAGCACCCCTGGCAGTGTGTTCCATGCACCCATCACTCTCTGTGTATATCTTATATAATAAAAGATGAGCTCTTGACCTTACAATCTACATTGTCATGGCCCTTGCACCTTATTTGTCGACCTGCATTGAATTTTCTCTATAACTGTAACACTGAATTCTGCATTTTTTTTCCTTTTGTACTACCTCAAAATAATTATGGATGGAATGATCAGTCAGGATGGTACACGAACAAAAACTTTTCACTGTATCTCGGTACAGGTGACACTAATAAATCAATTACCACATCATGATAGTTAAAGAAATGGGGTGTCAGTTACCCAATTTAGCTGATAACACAAAGTTAGATGTTCCACATGGAAAGGAACAGAAGATTATTCAGGTGCATACAGATCACGAGTGCAAGCACAATGTAAATACATGCATCTGAATGGAAGAAATGTGCATCTCATTCTCATGCTATAATGGGACCTCAAAATGTGCATTGTCAACAGTGGGCAATCTGCAGACAATGAATTTGAGCCCTACCAGGTTGAACAGCAATGTACAGGAGAATAAGTTCACTTTATTTCAATATGTATGGAACCCCTGTCACTGAAACAGCAATAGGACATTAATAACCTACTTTTTCTAAAACCTTATGACCTGACTGCAACACTTTAGCTTTTTGTCTGATACCACTCAAATAAACCATTAATTCAGTTTGACACAAAAAATAATTCCTTGCTGACAGCAGTTCACTATCCCAGCCCTTCGTGTGGCATTTTTGATAATTTCCTTCAGGTTTTTCATCCTTAAATGAAGGTTGAACTCTTAACACTCTCACTTGCTTCTATGAAAGATTAGTAATTTGTCTAAAAAAATTCCTTTGTATTTCCATGTCAATTTACATTCTATTTTCCATGTTTATTTTTGTATCTTGTATCTTGCTAATGGCTGATGTGGGTTCAAGGCATGTTATTTTCTTTCTTTGTGAAAATACTGACTACTCAAAAATGAATGAATGATGTGTATTCTTCCCAAACATGTCAAACCTTTTTTTGCTGAGATCTTGCTCAAGGGGTAAACAGCAAAGCTTGCATAATACCCACACTCCTACCTGACTCCCCCAAGCTATGGGGAGCTGCCTAGTGGTGGTGGTGGCATCCGTTAGTCTTGCGAGACTAAGGATCTGCGCATGGAGAGTCTTGGTAGTGGTAGACCAGCATCTGTTGTGACTGTAGAGGCCTACACAGGAGTGAGAGTGTAGCGACTGCACTTGAAGGCGCTGTCCTCCTGTGTTGCTTTGGTGCTGTTTTTCCGGCGAGGGTGCTTTTCTTCAGCAGCCGGCCTCAGCTTCTCTTCTCCTGGTTCCAGACCTCTGCATAGTTCCAGCCTCCAGCAAGAGCGATCGTTTGCAATTTCTTCCCACCCCTCGACGTTCATGATCAGTGAGTTCATATCTCTCTTGCAGACATCTTTGAAGTGAAGATGGGGTTGTCCTTGCGCTCCCTTGCCAGAGGCCAACTTCCTAAAAGTAATGGATATTGGAGGTCCCACAAGGATCCCAACCAAAGATAGGTCATAGTTCAATGGGAGGGGAGGGAGTCAAAAGGCTGGGAGGTAGGCAGGGTTAGACAAGGTGAATAGAGATTGAAGGGGTCAACAGGAAATGGATAGCGGGTGGGGAAGTTTAGAGGAGATGAAGAGAGATTGGAGGGGGTTAAGCAGAAGCTGGACAGAACGTGGTGGGTTATACAGGAGGTGGGCAGAGGGGAGTCAACAGGAGATGGACAAAGGACTAGGATCTGAGGTCCAGATCTCCAAACAAAAATCAAGGACAAGGCATAGGTGCTGGAAATCCGAAATAAGAATAGAATACGCAGCAGGTCAGGCAGCATCTGTGGGGAGAGAAACAAGAGCTAACGTTTCAAGTCAAAATGTTCAAGTGTTCTGACAAATGGTCTTTGAACTGAAAAGTTAGCTCTGCCTCTCTTGAACTGTCGAGTAGCTCCAACATTTTGTGCTTTTACTTTTGATCCTCAAGACTGCTTTTCCTGAGTCGACCGAAGGCTACGCTGGTGTGTTGAAGGTGGTGGTGAATTTTATCATCAATGCCTGCCCTGACCAAGAGGTGGCCAGCCCCTAGATACGTACTTTTATTCCCGTGAGCTTACAGGAGGGCAGCATGGTGCATTAGTTGAAGGATGCTCTGGCATGAAGATGTTGGGTGTAAGGTCCATCTTCCCATCTGCTTGAGTGAAAACATCAGTGATGCTTTGGGTCACAAATGCCAGTGTCTGTTTTCTGCAAGATAAGATTTCTTTATTAGTCACATGTACATTGAAACACACAGTGAAATGCATCTTTTGCGTAGAGTGTTCTGGGGGCAGCCCGCAAGTGTCACCACACTTCCGGCACCAACACAGCATGCCCACAACTTCCTAACCTGTACGTCTTTGGAATGTGGGAGGAAACCGGAGCACCCAGAAGAAACCCACACAGACACGGGGAGACCGTACAAACTCCTTACAGACGGGATGGAATTGAACCCGGGTCATTGGCGCTGTAATAGCATTACGCTAACTACTACACTACTGTGCCTGCCTAGACTACAGGCTGTAAGGTTCAACTAATTTGCATAATAGCCCACCTTGTCTGCATCTCAATTCTTTCAGATACTTCATCTGCTCTTGTTAATGAAGGACAGTACCAGCAGATAACATTACACAAGTTATACAACAGTATGGCTTAAAAATTAGTTGGTTTGTCATTTAGTCATATGATTCACACCACAAAAATTGTCAACATTCCTAAAACAGTGAGCTGGGTTGTAAAGGACCACAGGCGAGCTGCAGTACGTAAATCACAGCTCCCGACTTCAGCAGCACCACATCCAGTTCCACTGCTGGCCACAACACTTCACATCTGGTCCCTCAGTGTTACGCCAGCCACGGTTGGTGCATATAATGCAGACCAATTCATATAAATAGGCTTGCTGACCTGAATTGGAATGGTATGAGCAATAACGGGCTTCTTTCTGCTTTTTAATTAATCTTAATATTTAAATTAATTTCCAGATTTAAATATGTTTTTAGTAAATGTATTTACATTTACTTCAACTGTTTTTAAATGTCTCTGATTAACAAGGGCTTTCACGCCACTGAAGGGTCAAAAAAATCATCAGGGTAATCTGAGGGAAGGGCCTCAGAATCCACTACCTGACTTCCAGTTGTCATTCAGTGGTCACTCCTCTTTGCCAAACAGCTATGGCACTGAGGCCCAAAGGATGGTTGGACCTAGGAGGCTGCAGTGTGTAAGTGGAGCCACAGGAAAAACAAAGAATGTGAGCATAGGGAGCAAGCCAGATCGAACATGAAACGGCATCACTCTGGCTTCGAACATCGAACATTGCATCACTCTGGCTTCTTCTCTCTTCTCTCATCAAAATTCATCAAATACTTTTTTAAAATATGTAACATACAACGCCCATTCAAAACACTGTAAGCAAGTTAAAACATAAGAACATAAGAAATAGAATCAGAAGTAGGCCATCCAGCCTGTCAAGCCTGCTCCTCTATTCGATAACTCCCGTCTCTAAGAATCTTCTCCATTAATTTGCCCACCACTAAGTAAGACTCACTGGTCTGTAATTCCCAGGGTTATCCCTACTCCCTTTTCTTAAACAAAGGAACAACATTTGCCACCCTCCAATCATCTGGTACTACTCCTCTGGCCAGTGAGGATGCAAAGATCATCGCCAAAGGCGCAGCAATCTCTTCCCTCACTTCCCGTAATAACCTTGGATATATCCCATCTGGCCCAGGTGACTTACCTATCCTAATGGTTTTCAAAAGTTCCAGCACATCCTTTTTCCTCATGTTGACATGCCCTAGCATATCGGCCTGTTGGACACCATCCTCATAAGCGTCAAGGTTTCTTTCACTGGTGAATACTGAAGCAAAGTCTTCATTCAAGACCTCCCTTACCTCTGCTGACTCCAGGCACATGTTTCCTCTTTTATCCCTGATTGGTCCTACCCTCACTCTAGTCATCCTCTTATTCTTCACATACGTGTAGAACACCTTGGGGTTTTCCTTGATCCTGCTCGATTCCTCAGGTAGCCTTGGACAAGTTAACTGAATGGGGTGAGAGGATATAGTATAGGTAAATATGAGGTAATTTATTAGAAAAGTGAGAAATTGGAGATACGTTTAATATAAGATTCTGAAGCACATGGTTCTGAAGCACATGACCTGGATGTTGAGAGCATTTTGATAGCATAAATAACTTCTGTATTTTTACAAAATGTTACTTATACTGTTATGTACTATTTGCTGTTTTAGGCACACCATTAAAGGAAATATATTCATCTTCATAACAAGCAGAGAGTATAGATTCATTAGGTTAATGCCAGCAATGCAACACAATATTTCTGAGGAGAGACTTGAGATGCTGGGACAGTTTCCACTGCAGCATGAAGATTTAAAACATGATTTGGGAGTTATGAATTATGGAAGAAATATTTCTCTTGTTTGGGGAGTAAGCAAGAAGGGTAATCAATTTTAAAATATCTGAAGATTCAAGGATTTGCAAAGGGAACCAAATTAGTTTCACCTGGATCCTGCTACAAATTGGCAGAGACTTAAAGAACAAAATGAATCCCTTCTGTGATATTAAACTTTTATGGCAGTAAATTCTTATTTGGGGGCTTCATAAATATAATTTGCAGTCATTTAAAATATCTGCATGTAATTTAATCAATCTGAACTTTGTATCTGAGTTTCATACCTTTATTATGAAGATTGAGATAAATTTATTGATCAATTGCATCAAGTGTAGTCCCAGAATTAAAGAATCCACATTGCCTTATTTCCAACTGAATGTAAGGCTTGAACACACCTGAGAGTATAAAATTAGTTAACATTCCATGAAAGTTTACCCCTTAACTATATATTCTCTGTCATTTTTTTCACATTAAGAAAACCAAAAAAGTTTCTTCAGTTTTCCATTTCTCTTGGATAACCTAGTTTAGAATTTCCAATTTTCAAGCTCCCTGCTTGTGTTTCTCTTCCCCAAGAGTCTATAGGCTTACATATACTTACATATACAGAGCGTATAGGTGTTGACTGCCAAGGGGGAGGGTCAATGTTTAGTTTGGTAAATTTCTCAAGGATAATTTTTTAAACAAGTGACTCTATTTCTTGTCAGTAAGTAAAATAAAACTCAAAATCTAGAATCCCCTCTATTTCATATTTGACCAGATTAAAATATTCACTATTGCTGATTTAATCATAATTATTTTTAGTTTAAAACATAATAACTCTGCAGGTTTATTTCTACTGCAGACTTCCCACCAGCTGGCATTGTTCCTGTAACACTCACAGGTTAGCTGTTTCAGCAAAGGAAGATGACGGCTTGCTTCATCACTTACATTGTAAGTGAGACTGCTGAAATCTTACCATTTGAAGATCAAAACCCTGAATCTGGCAAAAATGCTTGGTCTGCTAGATGTTAGTGACCTCACCCTCCTACATATTTCTCAGGCCTAAAATACCTACAGCAGGCACCTTAAAGCACAAGAATTGGTTTATTACTGTCACATGTACCAAGGTCTTGCATGCAGTCCATACAGATCAATTCAATACACAGTGCATTGAGGTAGTGTAAAGTAAAGGGATAACCTTTACCTTATAAAGTTAAAATGTAACAGCTACAGAGAAAGGTAGACAATAAGGGGCAAGGTCATAATGAGGTTGATTGTGAGGTCAAGAGTCCAACTTATTGCACTAGGGAACTGTTCAATAGTCTAATAACAGCGGAATAGAAGCTGTCCTTGAGCCTGGTGGTACGTGCTTTCAGGCTTTTG
>JARFYF010000002.1:15374907-15388776 GCA_030265395.1 Rhina ancylostomus
TGAAAGCAAACAATACAAGTTTATCCAACCTCTCCTTATACTAATACTCTCTAATCCAGGCACCATCCTTGTGAACCTCTTTTGCACCTTCTCCTAAGCCTCCACATACTTCTTGTAATGTGGCAATGAGAACTTCACACAATACTCCAAATGTGGCCTAACCAAATTTATACTCAATGCCCTGACTGATGAAGGCAAGCATGCTGTATGCCTTCTTTACCACCCTCTCTATTTGCTTTGCCAATTTCAGGGCTTTGTGGACCTTCACCCCTGTAATGCCTTCAATCAAAGCTCCTAAGGGTCCTGTCATTGTCTATATACTTTCCTTTTACACTTGATCTCCCAAAGTGCAACACCTCACGCTTGCCCAAATTAAGCTCCTTCTGCCATTTCTCCGCCCATATTTCCAACTGATCTATGCCCTGCTATATCCTTTGACAATCTGCCTCACTATTGACAATTTACCAATTTCCATGTTGTCAAATCAGCCTACCAATATTTTTGACCCATATGTATCACAAACAACAGAGGTCACAGCACTGATCCCTACAGAACACCACTGATCACAGACCTCCAGTCAGAGAAACACCTTCACCACTACTCTCTATCTTCTAAGAACAAGCTAATTGTGAATCCAATCTACCAAATTTCTTGTGGATCCTGTGTGCCTTAATCTTCTGGATCAACAGAAGGGATGAGGGACCTTGTCGAACGCTTTACCATGTAGACAACATACCCTCATCAATCATCTACACACCTCCTCAAAAAAATCAATCAAGTTTGTAAGTCATGACCTCCCCCTTGCAAACCCACGACTAATAAATCCATGCTTTTTCAGATGTGAGTAAATCCTATCCCAAAGAATCTTTTCCAATGATTTCCCTACCACTTATGTAAGGCTCACTCTCCTAGTTTGTTCCTGTTGACCTTCCTAAACAAAGGAACAATATTGACTATTCTCCAGTCCTTTAGGATCTCACCAGTGGCTGAAGAGGATACAAAGATCTCTGTCAAGGCCCCAGCAATCTCCTCTCTCACTTCTCTCAGTAACCAGGGGTAGATTCCATATGGTTCTGGGGATTTATTTGCCTTAATGTTCTTCAAAAGGCCCAATGCTTCCTCTTTCTTGATATCAACATGTTCTGGAATATCAGTATCCACCTCCCTGATTTCACTATCTCCCATGCCTTTCTCCTTGGTACACTCAATGTACTGTACTTGCAAAAGTTCTTATATCTGCTTTCACATTTCTTTTCTCTTTTTCATTTTTTCTGGTTTCTGAAATGTTGCCAATACTCAGAGCTACTTCAACCCTTTACAATAATGTAAGTCTTCTCTTTAAATTTGATTCTATCAGTAACAATTTCTCTGATCCTTGAATGGATAAGTTCCCCTCTGGAGTCTATACTTCTCAACAGAAATAATGAAATATTTCTTGAAATGTCTGCCACTGTTTATGTACAGCCATGTCACTAAATCTAATTTCCCATTCTTCTTTAGCCAACTCTCATCTCATGCCCAGAAAACTGTCTTTGTTTAAATTCTGTTATTGAACTTGTGTGTCACTCTCAAACTGAACATGAGATTCTGTGATATTATGATAACTCTTCCCCAGAGTATTATTTATGATGAGATTCCTAATTATCCCTGATTCATTGCAAACAACAAAATCTAATAAAGCCTGTTTTTATTTGAGTCCATAAAATATTGTTCAAAGAAACTGAATAGATTGTAATCTGTGAGCTCATCCTAAAAGCTACCTTTGCCAACTTGGTTTTCCCAACGTAGATGAAGATGAAAGTATCCCATATTTATTGCATTAACATTGCTCCAAGCTCCCATGATTTTTTAATTGACAGTCTATCCAACAGAATAGCTACTGTTAAGGATCCAATATCAGTCACCCACAAATATTATCTGTTCCTTATCTCCACCAAACTGATCTATTTCTGCATCTTTTGAGCCAAATACATTCTCAGTTGGATCAAACCCATTCATCTCTATATATGCAAATAATTTATTTATCCTGTTCCAAATGCTTTGTGCAGTTAGATGAAGATCTCTTGATTTTGACTACTGCCCATTTCTCCACACTGACTCCTTTTTCCCTTCCTTTCACACATTACTTATTAATACCCATTTTGCTGTACTCTGCTATCAGTTTGTCCGTTCTCTTTAACTTTCTAAATTTCCCCTCACTTGACCCTTCCCACATCTTTTGAGTTATTCAGTCCACCAGGACAACTGTCCCAGTTGATGCCAGAAGCCTGAAATAAAGAAAGGATACTCAGAGATACTCAGCAGAACAGGTAGCATCTATGGAGAGGGAGAGTTAATGTTTTAGAGTTGATGATCTTTCATCAGAATTGGAAAAGTTACAAAACGAGTGTGCTTTAAGTCACAGAGAGGAGGTGGGATAGAGGAACCAAAGGGAATGTCTGTGGTGACCAAAGTTGGTCCAGGTGATACCATTGTTGCAGGGCAAGTTAAGGGAGGATGATTCGGGACAATTTGCCTGATATTTATGTTTGATTAATGAGAGCTGAGCTCCTCATACCCTGCCACCTGATCATATCTTGTTTTATAAGTTCAAATAATTGAAGTCTGTTTTTTTAACTGGATAATACATCCATTAAAAGTTAATCTACAGGTAAAGGTATAAGATTTCAAATCTGCAGTCTTTCAGAAGGACAAGCATTCATGTCCTTAATGTTGTGAAGTCACTGTCCTTTATTTAGATGGTTACTGGGAGTGGCCATGTCAGTGCTTGTTCTTTCTTGTGCATGTCCCTGTGAATTTGTATTATTAATGTTGACCTTTCAGCTTTCTGTAAAACTTTTAAATAAAAAGGTTACACAATTTTTTTCACTGTACACTGGACAAAATTGAAATAGTTATTTGTCGAGCAGATACAAACCACCACAAGTATTAGAGACAGAAAATACCCCATCCCATTTTGCACCAGGTTCTCCACTCTGTCAGGAGACACAAGAGATGGCAAATGTTGGAATCTGAAGCAACGCGCAAAGATGGAAGTGGGTCAGGCAGCATCTACAGTGTGCGTGTTGCTCTCAATTCTGTCAAACTGTTTCAAATTGCACTCTGCACTAACATTCTCAATCTCATCATCACATGTTTGAACATGAACCAGCAGTAATCAGTGGAAACAAAGAGGGCCTGAAAAAAGGGTAACCATCAAGCTCGTTAACCAACATTTGCATGCCACAGCATCTTAAAGAACTTGCAATTATTTATGGTCTTCAATTTTAAATGTAGCTCATTGTGATGCCTTAAAATTCAAAAAAGCAGCAAATGCAGAGCAGGTCTCAGTACAGATGAGTGAAAACAACACATTAAAAAATTCACAAATACCAGAACATTAATTGCTTCTGACTACATCTGGAATTCTGGGCTAAATATGTTCATTAGCACGGAAGTGAAGACATTGCCATAAGCAAAAAAAAAATGTTAGAGCATAAGAAATGGTGACCAACCACAAAAGGTTAGGAAATTTGAATACAATATTTCATGTTCATTTCACTTGGACCCAAGTTTGCTTGATCATTCCTCCTCGGTATGTCCAATCATGCACTAATTTCCCATTTTTGGAACTGGAAATTTGCCCTGTGTATTTTACAGCCAATACACAAAAAGGATTATACCAATGGTTTCTTGAGCTAGTTGAATTAGGAAGGTCCTTGCTTGGTGGTCTCGTCACATGTGGGTAACACCTCCTGGACCAGAAAGAAGAAAAATCCATTGCCATTTCTATTATTGATTGGGATCAGATAAACTCCTATTGCAAAAATCCTGTCAGTGTGAAGTCAGACTAGTCTCAGCTGTGACAGCCCCAAGCCTGTCAACATTCAAACTGCATAAACAAGAAGGCTGGATGAAGCTGACTGTGCCGAACCTATGTGTCAATTCAAACACCATAATTCAGGTATATAGTACTCACTGTGTAGCCTCTGAGACAGAATGTTCCACTTTAAGTTTCATGCAAAGACCAGAATGAAACTCCTAACACATTATTAAGCATTGCCACCGTACTTTGTAAGTTCTACCCACTCTGATTGATTTAAACATTGCATGACAATGTTCTAACAAGAGCAGAGGCGTTCTGCCCAGTGACATTATCAGAATTAATTTCTCAATCATCAACACAAAAATTTAGCAGGTTATAATCCTATTGCAGTTTGTGGGATCCTGCTGTGCAAAAATGATGGAATTGAAGTATTCCGTTGACTGTAAAGATCTTTGAGGTAGCCTAACTTTGTGCAAGTCTTTCTTTCTTCAGAGGAAATGGAAAATAGTGAGGAAGGAGGAGGCAGTGGGAATCTGATGGATATGAACAGATCCACAATTAAACAGTGTATATTGGGAGGCCTGATATCTCATGCAGACAATGTGCAGTGGCATCCAACATGTGCACTGCTTCCATGCATTGCAATTTGCAGCTTGCTGATGCAGAAACAGGAATCTAACACACCTGTGACATTCATTTCAGCATCACTTAGAGGGATACCCCTGCGCAAGTCCCAGACCAGGGCAGGGAATCTAACTTGGATAGGTTCCCTTTCAAGTAATTTGCTTTCCCTGCCCTCTTTAGAACCCCAATCTCCACACTGGCAGTGAGCCCCACCCTCCACCCAAGCTTCCCCAATTCACTCCAGACACAGACTAAGTTTCCCTGCCAATGCTATGGAAGATCTTTGTATGGGGAATTATGACATTATATCCATGTCCAATGCAGGGAATGGCTGATCTGCACAAGCACAATTTGATTGGTTTTCTCCGACAAATTTCTGGAATAGTGTAATTCACCTGAGAAACTATTACATCCACATTCCATTTTGGGGAAAAAGTATATTTTCTTGTACATTGAGCCAAAAAAACCCTACTACGTGAAATGCAAACTAATATTTCAAACACCATATGTCTGCAACTTTTAAGAAGCTTACAATCATCCAAGGCAGAGAAGTGTGCTCTTTTGGCATCCTATCTACTGTCCTAAACATTCATTCCCTCCATTACCAGTGCACAGTGGTTGCTGTACATGCCATGTACAAGAAACAATGTAGTTACTTGCCCAGGCTACTCTAACAGGTCCTCCCCATCCCACAGCCTCCTTCAGCAGGATCTGTAAGGGCAGCAGATGCATGGGTACACCACCGCCACTCGACTTCCTTCAAGCTGCGCAACATCCTGACTTTGAAATACATCCCGACTTTGAAATACATCCCAGTCCATTATCATCACTGTGTCTAAATCCAGGAACTTTGGCCACAACAGTATTGTGGGAGCACCTTCTGCAACTGTTCGGGGAGGCAGTTCACCACCACCTTCTCAAGGGCTTTTCAGGATAGGCTATGACTGCTGGACTTGCCAGTGATTTCCAGATCACAAAATATGAATAAAAAACTCTGTCTGTGCCTTAGATTATGTTTTAACTTGCTGTTATTTGAAATTGAAAGATAGCTTGAATTTTCTTCCAAAGCCTGACCTTCACTGAAATTTATGATGTACCTCTGCCACCTGAATATTAAGTATGTAAACATGAGAGACAGGAAATGTTGATCAGTTGACCTTTCCAAAATTGTGTTTCACAGGGTTAAGACATCCAAGGAACCAATGTGTAGAACACAACCTTGAGACCTTCCATTTTAGAGATTTTTTTGTCTGCTAAATTTTTTAAAAATAAAACATCCACTGGTTTAAAGCTTTACAAGAGATAACACCTGCTTGTTGCTCTAGTAGGTGTTAAGAAATGGAAGGTAAAAGAAAACTCAAATTTTTCAGTGAGGCAATTCATTTCATATTAACTGGAAGTGGAAATGTGATCTGTATAAGAATTTGGTCATTTTGGGAAAAAAACAAAAAATATTTGTTTGCAAAAGAAAATTTCAAAGGCAGACACAGTAGTGTAGTGGTTAGTGTAACGTTATTACAGCGCCAGTGACCCGGGTTCAATTCCGGCCGCTGTCTGTAAGGAGTTTGTACGTTCTTCCCGTGTCTGTGTGGGTTTCCTCTGGGTGCTCTGGTTTCCTCCCATATTCTAGAGACTTATGGGTTAGGAAGTTCTGGGCATGCTACGTTGGTGCTGGAAGCGTGGTGACACTTGCAGGCTGCCTCCAGAACTCTCTACGCAAAAAGATGCATTTCACTGTGTGTTTCAATGTATATGTGACTAATAAAGAAATTTCATCTTAAAATTTTGTTATATATGTGTGATATTTAAATTGATTAAACGTTATTAGGATTAAACACAAATTCTATTCTACCCCGTAATAGCATATTACAGGTTGCAGACATAAGGCATAACATCAAACCAAATCAGAGACTTTGCTTAAAATTTATAGTTATCATGGTTTCCAGCTGGCACACTAGAAAAGAAAATGTCTGATATCATCTATGAAGAGGTAAAATAACCTTTCTGTTGTACATGTCATATCGGTCAAACAGGAAAATTAAATAAGCAGGATATGCTAATCACAGTATTATTTAATAATTTATTTTAATGGAAAATTGCAGAACAGTCGAAATTCTACTTGAAAAGTAAAGAAAAAACTGCAGATGCTGTTAATCAGAAATAAAACAAAGCTCAGCAGGTCAGGCAGCAAGTGGGAAGAGAGAATCACTTGGCTTTGATGAAAGTTCATCAACCTCAAACATGGACTCTGTTTCTCCATCCCCTAATTTTCCTGATTTGCTGGGTATTTCCAACAGTTTCTATCTTTTAAGATAGCAGGTCCAATTTTAGGTTTTGGGTCCTTTTGTTCTTTCTCCATAACCTGAACTATTCTTGAGCTTCTGAGACTACACTGAATCTTAACGATCTTGTGATAGATTTATAGTCTTGGTGGGCCAGCAGGTGGCTTCATGGCCTCAATCTTTTGTTTGTCCATCCATCATGGATTGAAAGTTACACCACATACAACTCAAAGCAATCAGCAAAAATTCAATTCCTCAATTCATCAATTGTTAAGAATGAGCCATGTCTTCAAAGTAAGAGGAAAAAAACATGAAGAATAAAGGGGAAGGGCCCTCAAAACGAACAAAACCTCCTGTTTGAAATTAGATTATCATATTTCCCCCTTAAAGTAGTAGTTCTTCAGAGAGAATACAGAGAAATCACAGTTTCAGGTGGATCAGGTGGATGAACTTATGAATGAATTAAACATGGTGGAATCATCAGCAAACCTTTCCACTGATGGGTAAGGTTGAGTAAGTCCATTAGTCTGCAACAAATAGCCAAGGGAAAATTGGTGCTCTCACCAATAAAAATGGCAATGAGTTGCTTCAGTAATTGCATTTTATGTTAAGCATATGAGTCATTTAGTAACAGTCAAAATAATAAACCAATACCACTTAAGGACATCGAGGAAGCAACTGAATGTGGTTGGGACAAGGACGCTGTCCTAAGGAAATCCTGCTGTGCTGTCCTGGGGCTGGGATGAATTAACTCCAAAAAACACCACCAATCCTTCATGGCAGTGGACAAGTAAATGTCAGTTGTCAGAATGCTGCTCCTTAACTCACTGTGGTAAAGTTTATTGATACATGAAAAGGCTGCCTGTTAGAGAATGCTCTCCTTTTTAAGGTCAGCCAAGATCACAATATTCAAGGTAACCTCTGCTGCTGAGATGTTTGTGAATGCTTGAGACCATGTGGAAAGATTTTTGACTGTTACTAAATGACTCATATACATAACATAGAATGCAATTACTGAAGCAACTCATTGCCATTTTTATTGGTGAGAGCAACAATTTTCCCCGGGCTATTTGATGCAGACTAATGGGCTTATTCAACCTTACCCAATAAAAATATTCTTTCATTTATTTTGCATTAGGTGCTGCAGACTAAAGATGCTGGTGACAATCTCTAATTTTTAAAGCAGCCAATAATGAAATTGTGATTTAGTCACCTGTTACTAATAAGATAATGCCTAAATTCTGATTACAGTGAGCTGATCATTCACCAGAGAAGGTGCACAAAAGAATTACAGCTATCATATTAGGACTGAGTATTTGCAATTGTCAGGAGACTGGTGGCTTATTTCAAAAGAAAAATGAAGGTTGATTGGTAACTCAAGAGGTTTGTGTAAGTTAGGAAGGGGCTTGATGCACCAGATGGTGAGAAGGTACTTTCACTTGTGGGGAAGGCCAAATCTGTTCAGGAAATGTAAGTTAATAATAAATCCAGTCAGGAATTCAATAGAAACCTTTAGTCAGAGAGTGGCTGTAATATGGGACTTTCTGACTTGGGGAGGGATTCAAATTGATAGCATCCATGCCTTCAGAGCAAAGAACATGAAGGAGAAATGAACTGGAGAATGTTGGATGAAGTGACAGCGAGGAAGGTCACGGAGTGCTTAACACAGTCATGGAGCAGCTGGACCCAATGGCCTGTTCTGGTACTGTTAATTCTGAATAATTCAATGCAATTCATCAAGAGTCTGCAATCTAAGTCCACCAGGTGATGTACTGTCCTTCACCTGTGGTTTATTATTTCATTTGGTTCTGGAATAATTTAGAGGGGTTCTGATTTCCTACAGAGTCATGGAATACTGGCAGTTTCAGCTTGAAGTGTGCTTCCAAACCACTATGCAAATTTGTAATAAGTTACAAGAAAGTATCTCTCACTATTTGCTTCTAATCATGTAATGTTGCCTGAAAATTCATCTACAATCATTAATGTTGAACACACATTATACTTGAGGCAGTGTGAAGTACTCAGCCTGTACAATTCACTCTTGGTGTTAAAGCACAATCAATAAGGGATGACCTGTACTTCCAGAGTCCTGGCAACAGCTTTGAGCACTCTAAGTTCAGCTTTCCCCAAGCCTAAGAAACCCCATATAGTGTTAACCCAAAAACACCTGTCATACAAATTTTGTGGGAAACTTAGAGAATATCCAATTCTTGGAGACCACATTTTCATGAATGAGAAAAGGCAGAGACATCATTCTTCTTTTCAAAATTGCCTCGGCTTCTTGAATGAACAAAGTTCCAGTGTAAGTTCATGGGTTCTGGCTATTAGAAAGAGCCCTGTGTAAGATGCAAGCTGGACTTCTCCAAGTTCCTTGACATTTTGTGCAGACTTTCAGGCAGTCCTGCTGATGGCCTAAGATTCTTGATGTTGTTTGTTGCTCCAGATTCTAGTATCTGCAATCTCTTGTGTCTCCAAATTCACAAGGATGTTGACTGGACTGGAGGTCTTTAGATATAAGAAGAGATTGGATAGGCTGGGACTTTTTGCGCTGGAGCAAAGGAAACTGAGGGGCAATCTTAAAGAGGTTCATAAAATTATGACAGGTGTAGATGAGGTAGATGGACACAGTCTTTTTCCCAGGGTAGAGGAATCTAAAATTAAAGGGCATAAGTGTAAGGTGAGAGGGTAAAATTTTAAAGGGGACCATTTTTCACATGGAGGATGGTGGGTTTATGGAACGAGCTGCCAGAAGAGTGGTAGAGGTGGGTAAACTTAGAGCATTTAAAAGACATTTTGACAGTACAGCGATAGAAAAGGTTCAGAGGGACATGGGCCAAATGAAAGCAAATGGGACTAGCTTATGAATGCACCCTGGTTGGCATGGATGAGTTGGGCTGAAGGGCCTGTTTCCATGCTGTAGAACTCTATGACTCCATGTATGTTTGTGCCCATTAGCCTTCTTCTGTAGATCTTACTCTGGGACTTCTGGAGCAGAACTTTGATATGACCTTGCCCTCCAGGAAACTGTCCTTTTCCTCTGTTCTGGCACCAGACATGTGGCTAGTGACTCACCACTAGAGAATCCTCATTTAATCTACCCTCTGCAGTACACAGACTGTCAATATCTGAGCATCTGCGAGTGTTAGAATGAGTAATGACTCTCTTGTGGCTCAACTACCTGAGCTGAGGCAGATAGGTTTCTTGGCCAACACAAGAGGTGCAGATGCTGGAATCTTCAGCAACAATCTGCTGGAGGAACTCAGTGGGTCAGGCAGCATGTGTGGGGTGGGGTGGGGGGGGTGCGGGATGTAAAGAAATACCGACGTGCATCAGGACTACATTTTTGGCCAATGTAGTCCTGATGCAGGTTTTTGATCCAAAACGTCGATAATTCCTTCCCCTCCCGACAGATGCTGCTTGACCTGCTGAGTCCCCCTAGCAGATTGTTTGTGGCTCTAGGTTTCTTGGCCATCTGAAAAGACAAGGGTCATGATGAGGGGCAGGAGATGTGAGAAATGCCTGCTTATACCATTCACACTGTGCAAAGCAGTAGATGTTCTTTGAGAGGGAAATGAGTGAGATGTGAAAAGGTGGATCAGCTTTAAGCACAGCCACATCCTGAATGACCTGTGATGATTCCCCAGTAATGGCGAGAGAAATCTCCTCCAAGCCACTGGACATGGTATTCCCCAGTTAGAATCTATTTTCTACATGAAAGAGAGAAATGATGTGCATGATGTGCTTTCACAGCTGGTTATCTGGTAGTGTGTGAAAGCTGTAGGTGGGGGTGTGAGGGTTGAAATGACAGTAAAACTTGAACATGTAATGAAGTGTATGATTGCTACAAGCTGAAAGGTGACCTGATGGAAGTTTATAAAGTGATGAGATAGGGTAGATAGAATCTTTTTCCCAGGGTAGAAATGTCTAATACTGGAAGGCATAGGTTTAAGGTGAGAAGGGGAAAGTTTAAGTCAGATGTGCGGGGTTGGTTGTTTTTACACAGTAAGTGTGGGTGCCTGGAACATACCGCCAGCGGTGGTGATGGAACCAACACGACAGCAGCATTTAAGAGGCATTTAGACAGACACATGACCAAGAAGGAAATGAAGGGATATGGATTGTGTGCAAGCAGATGGGATTAGTTTCATTTGACATTGTGGTCAGCACTGACATTGTGGGCCAAAGGGCCTGTTCTGAGCTGTACTATTCTATGTTCTATGCTATTCATAATAAATAGAGATTGCTAGTGAGTCTGTGATCGGCTGTACAGCCTGACACAGTGCATGAGTGTAATGATGGAAACTGTTGTGTTGTGATGGGCGAAAATTGAATAATTTCTTTTAGTGATGGGCCCAGGGTATAAAGGGTCACTCTCCATCTCTCCACCATGGCAAAAGTTGGCCAATTCTTACCCTCATCTGCTGTGCCTTCCTACAACATTCAAATTATACAGAATAATAATATATATGAAACAAAAAGAGAAAATGCTGGAAATACTCAGCAGGTCAGGCTGAGAAGAGAAATCAAGCTGACTTTTCAGATCAAAGACCCTTTGTCAGAACTGGGAAGGAGACAGAAGGATCTTGTTCAGCTGAGGGAAGGGTGGGGGAGGAGAAATGTCTCTGATGCAGTGAACCTGAGGTGACCAAGGGGATAAATTGTAAACAAGGTTATCTGGTCAATGAGTGACTGGGAGCAGTTAGACAGTGAGAACATCAACAAAAGAACATAGACAAAATAACATAAGGGTTGCAAAATGCAGAGCAGGAAAACGTACCACTCTTCTGTTCCCACTAATCACTCACCTTCTTATGGAACTTTCCCTTGCTACAGAAGGCAATGCAACACTTGTCCTTTCACCTCTTCCATTCCCAGCATCCAGGGACCCAAACAATAATTCCAGGTGAAGCAGTGATTCACTTGCACTTTGTCCAATTTAATACACTGCATTTGGCGTTTACAATGTACACTGTAAAAACCAAACACAGATTGGGGACCACTTTGCGGAACACTTGTGTTCAATCCATAGGAGTGACCCTGATTTTCCTGTTGCCTGCCACTTTAATTCTCCATCTCATTCCCACTCTGATTTATTGACCTGAGGCCTCCTTTATTCTTACAATGAGGCCCAATGCAAGCTTGGGGAATAGCACCCCATCCTCCATTTGGGAATGTTGCAGCCTTCTGGATTTAATATTCTATTCTACAACTTCAGGTAATTTGATTTCTGTCTGTACCAGTCATCCATTTGTGATGTTGGCTCAGCTTATTTGTTGTTTAGGTTTCCCTTTATTTTCCTCTGGGCGTGGAAGACATGTCTGACCTGACCTGACGAACTTGTCTTCCTGCTTTGCATTTTACCTATATTACCTTCTAATGTCAATGCTCTTTTGCCATCATAGGCACAGATTACCCTGCTCCCATTCACTCGTTGACCAGATGTCCTTGTTTGCAGCTTATCCCTATGGTCACCCAGTTTTACCCCATCAAGATATCCCTACTTCCCCCACCCTTCCTGCAGCTTAACAACCTTCTTTTGATCCTCCTTCCCAGTTCCTACAAAGAGTCTTTGACATGAAACGTTAGCGTTTTTTTCCTTTCTGACAGTTGTGGCCTGACCTGCTGAGTGTCTCCAGCATTTTCTGTTTTTATCTCAGATTTCCAGCATCTGCAGTTCTTTTAATTTTCACTGAAATGTAGAATGACTTCCAGCAACAGATCCAAGCAATGAGTATCTACTGTTTGGTATATGTAGCTCTGCCTTCAGTCAGTGCTAGCTACCTTTAGCTGGTGCTCATGACTCCTGAAATTGCACCCTCTGGATATGGTCTAATTTGATAAACAATTGTCTTAATGCTGGCTAGACAATAAAGAGGTATAAGCAGAACTTCAGATGGGATCTGCACTGTGTTACACTTGTATCGTGATTCCAGTGTACATTTTCCAGCAAGATCCAATCATAAATTAACTCATTCAGTCTTGCATTAGCTAGTAGTTGCTAGGTTCAGGAGTCCTCACAGAACATAAATTTTATGCAGTTTAACACTGCCCCAAGTCATTGAGGTTTTTCAGACATTGTTTCACATCATTGGGTCTGCTTCACAGGATTTTCTTTTGTAAATATGTCAATTATTCGATCAATTTATTTCAGTAGGGAGTCAAATATTTCCATTGGATTTGCCGGATTATTTTGATCAGTCCTAGTTCATAGTGAACCTGGAATTAAGCAGACTAAGACTTACATGAAGCAAATGGTAACTTAATTCCAGAGAGAGGGTACAGCTTTCATTCAGCATTGCACTCAATGTTTAGTAATTCCACCAAAGAAAATTTCTCCTGCAAGAATTTATTCATCTTCCTTCATAAATTAGGCTCTTGACAGTTGGGTTAAACTTCATGATGTTTAATGCCTATCTCATGTCTCAGAATTGGAGATAGAAATGAAGTAGCTGCAACTAGTGCATTTTAATCATCAAGTTCTCTCATTACATTATCTCAGTTTAAGCAGTTTAAGCCAATGAGTGAAGTTCCCTGTATGCATTGCAATGTGCCCCAAGCCACACATTATACCGTTTTCCATTGGGATATGGTGGTACATTACTCTACTTAGCTAGCATCACTAAAAAAAAGACCTCTGCAATGTTTTCCAATGATAATCAGTTCCAAATATTCTGTATAAGGAGTTGATAACTCGGCATTAATAAAAGATTCCAATAATTTAATTTAACATAACTTCAGCTGAAATCTGTATTCTTAGTTTATTAATTCTATGACCTCATCACAGAATATGCACTTCTACCCATTGAACTTGTGTGGCCAGTACCCAATTAGTGAGATTATTACCACATTATAAAGTTAAAAAATGTAGATTGCTGGAAATCTAAAATAGGAAGAGAAAATATTGGAAGCACTCAGCAGGCCAGGCAGCATCTGTAGTTAACATTTCAAGTCAGTGATTTTTCAGTCATGTTATAATGAGTCTATTATTTCCCCTTTTTTCATTATATATTAATGTAAATTTAGTATATGTTTCTATCTTTGTAAACATGGTACATTCCTGTAAGGAAAAAATAGCTTTAAACAATGTAGAGAGATTCCAGAAAATCTTTTTAACAATGTTGCAATTAGCAAAACTTAAGTTGGTTAATTTTGCTAAAT
>JARFYF010000002.1:15768861-15779247 GCA_030265395.1 Rhina ancylostomus
GGGAGGAGGATGAGAAATGAGTCCAGAATGTTGTGTTAGGGCAGTGGGGATAGGATCAGAGATCTCAATAGGTTAGATACAAGGAAGATACTTGTGCCAGCTGAGAAGTCTTGAATTAGGATCATAGTTTCAAAATGAGGAGTAGATGTGGGAAAGAGGCGACTGGGGAAATCAGGAGCAGGAGACCAACACTTATTTGGTATGTGGGGGGGATATGGGATAAGGCACAGGAAACCCATGACACAGGCATGACTAAAATGAACAGAGAGCTAGTTTCTGCTAAAGTGCTGTGGTGGGGAAGCGAGAGTGGATGATCAACATTTTATGTTGAGGGGATCAATGACCTTTAGCAAACTAAAGGGTGGTGTTGTAACTAGGGCCTGTATTGAGGGGTGCAAAAAAGGATTAGTAACTTTCCACTTGGATGAGATTGCAGGTTCCTGAGAGTGAGGATCAGGATAGTCATAGGTTTGGCTTGGAGATTGAGGAGAACAGGGGTTTGTTTTGTTGGTGGGGAGGTTTGTTGGTGGCTGGAGGGGGAGACAATGCAGCGTAGCACAGAGGTGGAGCCATGCATAACAGCAAGTCATTTACATAGCAGTAGTCCAATGCTATGGAAGTCTCTGGTCCAGTTGTCCTGTGGGTATCCAGTGAGAGAGCCTCTGAGGATAATAGGCTTCAATTTCCCCTGCAACTTCCCAAAATGAAATCTGCAGAAGAGTGGAATATTAAATGATACAGGGAATCGGTAGTGGGCGTTACACTCCCAAAG
The DNA here is from genome assembly GCA_030265395.1 of Rhina ancylostomus. NCBI lineage: Eukaryota > Metazoa > Chordata > Chondrichthyes > Rhinopristiformes > Rhinidae > Rhina > Rhina ancylostomus. The sequence goes on from JARFYF010000002.1 coordinate 15,769,634, forward strand.
TGCTGTGTGAAGTTCATGTCTGGCATGACTAAAACAAACAGAAAGCTAGTTTCTGAAAAATACTGAGCCTCAGAGCGATCAATCACCTGAAAATACTAAAATTTGTTTTTGTGATTGCTGCCCTTCTTGCACCTCCCCCTTCCCACTCTACATCCACACTGTTACAGAACAAAGATGCCCTTAAAGCAAACAGCATGGTTCCAGGGATTTCCTTTAGCAAAGAATGGCTCCACATCAAACTCAATGGGTGCAAAATGCAGATGTGGAGCTGGTGTTTTATTTTCACACCACAGCTATCTATCTATAAGATCACTGTTGCACAACTGAAGTCACCAATTCTATTCGAAGTGATCTGAACACACTTCATTCTCAATTGGAAAATAGCAGCAGGAGGAGTGAGCACTTAACTCTTCGAAGACTGCAAGTTCCTTCTTTTTTGACAGTTCCTTTGGATTAAACATGACTTGCTACCACCCTTGTTTGTGGGTTCTGAGCTGGCTGCATACAGCAGGGCAGGAATGACTGCTGAATTGTAGGTTTGTGCTGAGTTTAAGGTCTTCATCTTCAAACGCTCTTTTACTCAAGTGCACAAAAGTGAGACTGGCATATACAGGCAAAGCTGGATTTCATCATTAATGCTGAGACCACACCCACAGTGCTGTGGGCAATTGTGATTTCCTTACCAAAACAAAAGGATAATTTTGCCAAAGAGTGAATGCAGCAAAGATTCACCAAACTGGTTCTTGGGATGGCATGTCTGTCAAAGGATAAGAGGTTGATTCAGCTAAACTTCTATTCTCCAGCATTTAGAAGAATAAGATGTGAATTCATTGAAAGATAAAAAAAATTCTCAGAGTTCTCAATAGGATTGATGCAAGGAAGATACTTGTGCCAGCTGAGAAGTCTTGAATTAGGATCACTGTTTCAAAATGAGGAGTAGGCCATTTAGGGCTTTAAATAAGAAGACATTTCTTGCCTCAAAAGGTGGTGAATTCACCAAAGAGAGGACTTTGCATTTAAATCTGGGATCAAAAGATTTCTGCCAGTTAAAGAAATCAAGGAATATTGGGACAGAGCATGAAAATGGTGATGAGGTATATTTGATCACCACAGGATAGAGAGGCCGAATGATCTCCTACTCTTCTCCTATGCCTTATGTTGTTATGATATATGCTTTCAGTGAGAAGTGGCTCCCAAGATATCAGAAGTATTTCATGCTTTCAAGTTCTCATTGTGTATTTCTGTTGTCAGAACAAAGGTAGGTTGGTAGAGGACCTTTGTTCAGTGATTTGGTACAATGATTTAGTGTGTTATGGATACATTGACTAAAATCATGGCTTACAAGATCACACACAGTGGATAGAAGATGGAGATGGATTTCTGCAGGCAGTTGAATTTGAGGATACTCCACAGTCCCTGCGACTAATGGAGAAAAAGACTCTTGTGGAATCAAAATGGCCTTGGAAAGTCATTGATGCAGCTCCCTATATTTCTTTTTGAGGTGATACACAATAAAGATATGGATTATTGTGCATCACATGAAAAGAGTCCACACGACAATTCAAGGAGCAACTGCTTGGCAGATCAGAGGCAGCAGTTGTAATTAAACATTGCAATGACTTTGCTGGTGGCAGTTGGCAGAAAGAAAGACCCGACTGCACTTACTGCAATCAGACTTCTCACCAATCTTCATGGTCATGATTACATCACGTCACCTGTCATGACCTCCTCTTTTCCGATTTCTGAGATGAGGTTGTGAATTTTTAACTGAAGTTCCTCTCTGCCACACATTAGAAATTAGCATGATACCATCTATTGTTTCTCAATTAGCATTTAGCTATTTGGACTTCTTGTTGTTTCAGGGCGGTAGTCAGATTGAGCCGGATAGTTTGATGTGGAGTTGAGTCAACAGCGCTCACATCAAAGACAGATCACAGGTGAGGATTTTTTCTGTGGCTCCTATTGGCTAAGTATTTTCAGGTTGTCTGTGATGCACTATTTGAGAAGTTATATCCTTGTGCAGCCTTTAAGGTGTTCAATAATATTACCAAATCTGGCATTAGATAGAATATTACACAAAACAACGGAAGAACTAAAGCTTTCAAATGTACCAATGAAACCAGACTTTATTTCAGCAAGTATAAACTTCATTGCTCACAGGAGATGCACTTTAATATATTCACTCATAAGTTTGTTATATTCAGATCATCTATGTGCAGCCTAGCTTGACGGGAATATAGGCTGGAGAAGTGGTGAGCCAGAGCTGGAGCTTTGTGAGACTTGGGCCTCATAGTGCAGTCTCAATGAATTTCCATAATTTGAAATCTTCTTAGATTTTCTGATCAAATTGTAGTGAATATTAATGAGTTTTTTCTACAGATTAACATTTCAGTGCTCCCCCATTGGGATATAAATGTTAACACTAGTTATTCATGCAATCTGTAAGTAACTGTAGGTCTGCCAGCTTAATTTCTTATTTCTTTGATTAAATTATTCTTTTTGATGGAGTCCATGAAACGAATTGAAGTCACAAATGTCCACTGAGTAAAATGTTAATATATGAACTAATTTAACACAAGAATGAGCTCTATTGAGGCACTTTGCACTTTAAAATGGAGCTTAACTTGTTTCACCCAAATCACCAAATCTGGCAACACAGATCTGGACCACAGCCGAAGAGTTATTGCATTGATTTTAATGGGGTGCACTTTGTTTAATTTTTTTCTCAAAAACACTTTACTAAACACATACAGTGGAGTGAAAACATTATTTGGACAAAGAAAAGTTTCTCAAAATAACCTAAAGGAAAATACTACAGATACTAGAAGTCTTAAAAATACAGAGAATGCTGGAAATTTCCATCTTTATCTCTAACCTTTCCAGCTCAGATGAGAGGACATTGACTTGCAGCATTAACTATGCTTTTCTCTTTATATATACTGCCTGACCTGCTGAGTATCTCCAACAACTATAATTTATTAACAGAATTTATGTTACAGGCTGCAAGGGCAGTTCTCTGATCTACACTATTAATTCAAGTTCAGCATCTTCTTTACAAGACCATCAACATTCAGCTGAATAGGAATGAAGTTGCCAAATACTCCTTTGGAAAAAGAGTTTTATTCTTAATCTAATCCTCAAAGAATGAGTCAATAGTAAAAAAGGTTTGGAGCAGTTAAAATGAGGTTACAATAATGAAATCGATCCTTGCATTGTTGAGAAATACAATAAAAGGACTCAGTGCTCCCTATTGGCATCAATTGGCTTCTAGCTGGAATGAGTGTAGAAGGGGCAAGAGTCAGGTTCAGGCATCCTCATGAAGTGAGACCAGGCCTGTCCTTAACCAGTAGCTTCCTCAGAAGTAAATACTGATAAGTTGAGCACAACACCCAACTACACTCAGCAAACTGTAATAGGCAGTGACCATAAGTGGATGGCACAATGGTGCATGCAACTCGTGGACCTGCTGCCACACAGCTACAGTGACACAAGTTCAATCCTGACTTCTGGCACTGACTGTGTGGAGTTTTCACATTCTCCCTGTGACCACATGTATTTCTTCTGGGTGTACCAGTTTCCTCCCACAACCCAGTCATGCAGGTTGATAGGTTAATTGGAAACTGTAAATTGCCCCAGTGTGTAGGTGAGTAGTAGAATCAGGGGAGCATTGATGTGAATGTAGGTAGAATAAATTTCGATTAATGTAGGATTAGTGTAAATGGGTAGTTGATGGGCACTGCAGAATTGGTCGACCAAAGGGGCTATTTCTGTGCTAAATCTCTCTATGACTCTGTGGTAAGAAATAGGAGCAGGAGTAGGCCAAATGCACCTGAAATTTAGTCTGACAGTCAGTAAGATCATATCTGATTTCTTACCTGTGTCCCATAACCCTTGGACACCCAAAAAATCAATCACAACCTTGACTATAGTCAATGACTCAGCCTCCACAGCTCTTTGGAATGGAGAATTCTGAAGATTCTGTTGGCAAGGAACCGCAGACTTATGAAAAGAACAGTCTGTAAACTGAGTTAACCTGAGCCCAGCAACTGGCTTGAGCTGTCTGGAGTGGTTTGATTTGACCTGATTCTGGAAAAAAAAGGAAGTGACATAAGGCACAAATCCTTATTTGGTGGAAGAACAATGAAGTAATGCTTTCTGTAGCCTTAAGCCAGATCTAATGGAAAGTTGACACAGACTAGCTAGAAAGCCAGAACCAATGAAATCGAAGCAAAACAGTTCAAACTGATAAGAAAAGAGAATATAAATGGAGGATTTTGGGTGTAGATGCAGCAAAAACTCTAAGGACCAGCTATTGTGTAAGTGGATGACCCCATGTTAGAAATGTGGAGATTACTAAGGACTGAGGGACACCTGACCAATGTGAATTCCTGTTCCTGAGTATTAGCCTTTATATTCTGTGACTGTTCAGGGAGTGTCAGAGAAACCTAGTGGGGATGCACATAGACATTTGGTCTTGTATGAATTGCATTCTTGCTTTTAACCAAACTGTGTGAATTTCATGTCTGTTCTTAACTGAACCAATAAAATTAATTGTTAGTTAATACAGATTCTCTTTGTGCCTAACCAATCATTGTTGTTGAGAGTGGAAACTGGCAACAATTCTTAACTCTAGAAATTTCTCCTCATCTCCCCCTTAAGTATGTGATCCATTTTATTCTGAAACGGTGCCCCTCAATTCCTGATTCCCTGAAGCAGGGAAACAATTGTCTCTTCATCTATCCTATCAAGACCCCTTTGGATCCTATATGTTACAATAAGATCACCTCTCATACTTTTGAACTCCATTAACTTGCTCACCCTTTCCTGATAAGACAATTCTTTCATTCCAGGAATCAATATAGTAAACCTTCTGTAAACTGACTCCAAAGCAAGTATATCCCTGCTTAAATAAGACTACAACTGTTACTTATTGCTCCAGCTGTGGTCTCACCTGCAGCATGACTTCTGTTTTATATTCCATTTCCTTTGTAATAAGGCCAACATTTAATTCGCCTTTCTAATTACTTGCTGTATCTGCATGCTAATGTGTTTCATGAACAAGAATACCCAGATACCTCTCCATTGCAATATTCTGTATTTTGTTTCCATTTAAACAATATTTTGCTTTTCTATTTTTCCTACCAAAGTAGATAATCTCACATTTCCCCACATTGTACTCCATCTGACCAAGTTTTTCCCATTCACTTAACTGATACACTCAGAGACTCTGTGTTCTCCTCAGTGTTCTCACAACTTGCTTTCTTTGTTTCGTCAGCAAATTTGGCTTCAATACACTTGATTTACATCCAAGTCATGAATACTGATTGTAAATAGTTGAAGCCTCAAGACTGATCCCTGGGGGACCCCACAAGTCACAGCCTGCACACTTGAAAGTAGTTTTGAATCTATTTCATGGAACAATGATTTTCAACTTTTTCTGATAATTACCAAAACACAAGATGATTTGAATGCAGAATCTTCCTTATATGATAAATTTAATCAGCATTAAATTAAAAGTATCTCTCTCACCGACTCTGGTTCCATCTTTCTCATTAAAATGTACTCTGCAAGGTTTATGAATAAAGGGCAAAAAATAGGACACCAAGGAGAAAACTGATTGGATTGGTAAGTGTAAACTAGAAACATGGTGGGCCCCAGTTTGACCGGTGCAGGCTACTCCATGTGCACACCTTATTAGCATTAATCTGGCAACAATTGCACTGAACAGCTAAAGGAAGTACACACCAAGAGCAAATTTCTCAAAGGCTGGACTCCATCCCAGAAAAGGTTTAATGACCTTGCACGTTATCAAGGTCAGGAAATACATCAACAAAATCTAACCAACTAACAACTAGACAAGTCTTCCACAATGCTCCATGCATCAAACTTCCATCATTAATCCCTAGCAATCATAAATCCTATCTTCCATTCAAATACCCCATCCTACCTTCATATACCACTGCAGTACACATCCCACAGCTTGCACAGTTGAGCTGTACGGCCAAGGCTGACATAGCAAACAGCATCTATGCAACATACTCTTTTCTTTCTCATATAGGACAAGATGGCATAAAATTGGTCAAGCAACAGACAAGCTGCAAAAAATACGGAGGCCGTCAACTCAACACTATGGATAAGAGAGCCTGGCCTTTAATGGGACTGCCATCACATAGCCCATAGTCAATGTGGCTGACAATACTTTTGAAGATGACAACAGGCACACATCTAACCCACCCACTCAGATCCAACCTCCCCTCATTCCACAATATTTTCTAAGTTAAAAGTTAAAGATGCTGATTAACCATCCACATTACTTCTAAAATCTTCTTGAAATTTTCCAGGTGTTATGTTTTCGCTGCTCCTCACTTTTTAAATGGGTATGATGCTTTGAGGTTATGATGCATCTTATGGGCAGAAAGAGTGCACAGTACTACATGCAAGATTTGGCTACGTAAACTAAATTAAGACATACAAGTGACAACCCAATTATACTCTAGGTAAGAAATGCTTATAGTAATTTTTATGTCTTTATGTTTTGCACTGTATTGCTGCCACAAAACAACAAATTTCACAAAACACGTCAGTGATAATAAACCTGATTCTGAAATGCAATTGAAACAGTGATATTTTGGGCTAAGGCAGCACAGATCCAGTCGGAAATTTAATAAAAACAAGTCTCATCAAAATAATAAGCTTGAAGCCCTAATGACAGCACATGGTCCCACTGTTCAATCAAATATAGATCCAGAGGTTTCTCAGAATTGAAGGGCATCATTGCTTGTGCCTTCACTGGTGATAGTATTGAGAAATAATATGACTAGCAACTGCAAAAACATTAGGAGATTCAAGACTCATTTAAAAATAACAGCTGTAGCAGAAAGATATCAACAGATGCGCAAACCAAATTTGCTCAAGATTATGCCATATAGTTCCTGCTGTTCTACAACTGCTGCAAACCGTAAATTAAGGAAGTCTCAAAATAATTACAGCACAACAGAGGTATAACTCATAAAAGAAAACACTTGTTGTGGCTTACTGGTTTAAAATTCCCTGAAACTAACAAATTAATTTAATTTTCAAGTAATGTAGAAAATTTATGTTTATATACAAGTTACAAATTGCACAACACAGATGAAACAATCACATTATCTTAAAGGGATAATAAAATATTATTGCTAAGATGGTTAAAGACATAATGATCATGTGCAAAAGAGAGTTAAGATAACTTGGCACTTTTCTAAAATATAAATGCTAAACCAGAGTTCCAGAGAAGGCTGGACAACTGTGTCTGAAAACAAAAAGGTGCTTGTGTATGTATGTTTTGTTCAAAAATCATTACTGCAAAATTCAGTGAAGAATAAAGCCTAAAATGTCATATGCAACTAAATTAGCCCTTATACTTGGCAAAGTCTTCCTCTGTATGCTCTACTTTTGCAGAGTCGCTAGAGCCAAGTTCACAGCTGTGGCCAGTGCTATTAGAGATATGCAACTGAAACACAAGGAGAAAAGCTGGGGCAGGAGGTGAGAGAGAACTCTTGTTGCGGGAGAAAGGCCATCGATCTGGAGGGATTCAACAGTCAAGGATTACAAAGAAGGTTAAGTGACAAGATTGGTAAGGTTGGACCAAGGATTGAAGTGGACCAACAGATTGATAAATGAGGGAGATCAGAATGTCAGAGCATCAGGGGGGGTTATGGGTGGTCAGGGGTTGGCTGCCAGCAGCTGTAATAGGGCTGAATGTACATAGGTCAGGAGGATTTGAAGAGCCATCTCCTATTCCCCACCCACCTGCTGTCATACTCATTACTCACAGGATTTAATATTCAAGCCAGTGCTTTCTCCAACTAGACCGTGAAAGAAGAATATCTTGGAAACATATCCTCAAACTGCATTGCAGCTTGACTTGCAAATCCTTAGCCTCAAACAGTACTCAATGGATCAAGCAGATTAACAAGTTGTTCTTGAAAGATCCTAGTGTCTGCATGGGAGGATGATGCTGTTTGATGCATTCAAACAAGCACCTTGTTGACAAAATATGTTGAAAATACATAGAACAAGGTGACTTTAATTGTAAAGCTACTAGAAAGGAGTGGGACATGATATAACTCCCACATTCCAAAGACGTACGGGTAGGTTAATTTGGGGGTTTGAAATGGGCGGTGTGGACTTGTTGGGCCAGAAGGGCCTGTTACCACGCTGTAAATAAAACTTAAAAAAAAAAGGATGACACACGGGCATAGCTCATAGAGCTGCTGCCTCACAGCTCCAGTGACCTGGGTTTGATTCTGACATTCTGTGCTGTCTATGTGGAGTTTGCATGACCATGTGAGTCTCCTCCAGGTGCTCCAATTTACTGTCAAATCCCAAGGACATGTCCATTGGTAGGTTATTCAGCCACTCTAAATTATCCGTAGCATGTAGGTGAATGGTAAAATCTGGGAGGGGAATGTGGGAGAATAAAATGGACTTAGTGTAGGATTAGTATAAGTAGCTGTTTTGATGGTCAGCATGGATTTGCTGGAAGTGCCTGATTCCATTCTATTAATCTATGAGGGGAAAGTAGACACAAGGCAATATATCATCATTTATTTTATTAACTCACGAGCAGATGTAAGGGTGTGCATGGCTTGCTCATGCTGCTTCTATTATTTTTTTCTGCAGATGAATAATAAATTAAAAATACTAACTTTCATGTGATTAGATTGCCATACCTCTGTTTATTCAGACATAGCTTGATTCAGAACAAAAGGGATGATAGATGTCATTTTGGGGATTTGGGGTTATTTAGCTCAATTATTTTTCAATTCATAATGGTACAGAGCATGGCATATTCTCTGTGATGTTGAAGTTTGGTGCCCATCAAGCACTTGCTTCTTTATGACTTTAGCACCTATCCACTAACAAAACAGAGATTGAGGTCCATGGATTCCACACCACATAAAATTACTATAGATAAGTAAAAGGTACAAAAAGTAAAGCTTAAAGCTCTTTATCTGAATGCACATAGTATTTGTAACAAAGTAGATGTTGACAGCACAAAAGAGTAACATTAGCATGATCTAATATCTTTTACAGAGACTTGGTTGTAGGATGAGCAGGACTAGGGACTCAATATTCCAAGTTATTCAAGACCGCTCTCCACCCTAAAGGCAAAAATGGAAAAGAGATGGGGAACCTTTGTTAAACAGGGAGGGAATCAGTATGGTGCTGATTAGTGATATAAATGCAGTGGATTATAGAACATAGAACACTACAGCACAGTACAAGCCCTTCAGCCCACAATGTTGTGCCGACATTTTATCCTGCTCCAAGATCTATTTAACCCTTCCCTCCCATGCAGCCCCCTATTTTTCTATCATTCATGTGTCTAACAGTCTCTTAAATGCCCCTAATGTATCTGACCCCACAACCCATGCCGGCAGTGCATTCCACACACCCATCACTCTCTGTGCAAAATAACATCTCCCTGACATCCTCCTTATACCTTCCTCCAATCCTCTTAAAATTATGTCCTCTCACGTTAGCCACTGTTGCACAGGGAAAAAGTCTCTGACTGTCCACTCGATCTATGCCTCTTATCATCTTGTACACCTCTACCAAGTCACCTCTCATCC
>JARFYF010000002.1:16375932-16393942 GCA_030265395.1 Rhina ancylostomus
TTACAAGGATGCTGCCTGGAATGCAGAGCATGCCTTATGAAAGCAGGTTGAGGGAACTCAGCCTTTTCTCCTTGGAGCGACAGAGTATGAGGGGAGACCTGATGGAGGTGTATAAGATGATGAGGGGTATTGATCAGTTGGATAGTCAAGAGGCTTTTCCCCAGGGCTGAAATGGTGGCCACCAGAGGACATAAGTTTAAGGTTCTGGGGAATAGGTATAGAAGAGACGTCAGGGGTAAGTTTTTTACTCAGAGAGTGGTGAGTGTGTCGAATGGGCTACTGGCAACGGTTGTGGAAGTGGATATGACAGGGTCTTTTAAGAGACTGTTGGATAGGTAAATGGAGATGAGAAAAATGGAGGGCTATGGGTAAGCCTAGTAACTTCTAGGGTAGGGACATGTTCGGCACAGCTTTGTGGGCCAAAGGGCCTGAATTGTGCTGCAGGTTTTTCTATGTTTCTATGTCCTAAATGTACAAAATGGGTCTTGACAGGGTAGATACAGGGATGATGTCTCCCCCGGCTAGGAGTTGACAACCAAAAGGTCACAAACACAAAATCAGGCATTTGCCATGCAAAACAGAAGAAGTTCCTTCGCCAGAGTGCAACGGCTGAAGCCATAAAAAGAGAAACATTTTATTAACTTAAAGGAAAGCTGTTGGCGAATGAAAGGTAAAAACCCCAAAATTTAGAGGAAAATCTGCCTCTCATTCTTCCTGTAAAAGGTTAAGTTTTGCTTGTACCTTGAACTCATCCTCATTAAAGCCACCTCTTTGAACATTATGCTTGTGAATTAATGCCTGCAAATTTTATTCATGGGCAATGAAATCCCAATTACAATCATGTCATATGGTCCTGAGAAAGGAGACGCAAGAGACTGCAAATGTGTTGGTCCTGAGAAAGATTGTAACAAAGGAAATCGCCATACTTTATTTATGCCTTCCTTTGATACAGAGTTAAATGCTTTTCAATGTTGGACATTCAGTTTATATTCTCAATCCAACAGTCTCAATATGCCTGGAAAATTTACAAAGTTCTATTCATGTCCAGTTCTGGATTGCAAGATCTGTTTCGAATCAACCCTAGTGGTAATGCCACAAAAAAGGGTGTTTTGAATGAAAATGGAACTCCCCAACATCATGGTATGATTCAAATGTAATATCTACCATAGGAAGACTGCACCATACATTTGTTGGAGGGTTTCAAAGTTCATCGTACCTGGTTGGTTCACAAGTATCACTACTAACCGACTTGGACAGGTCCTGAAGGATAAATTCAAAAGCCAGAGCAGAGCTGAAAGAGGGAAAAACCTAACCTCAATTTCATCAATCAGTCTCAGATGTATCATCCATAATAGAGGCAGGAATGGTTGCCTCACACAACTGCAGATGCTGGAAATCTGAAATAAAAACAGAATACGTTGGAAATATCAGAACTTCAGGCAGCATCTGTGGAAAGAGAAACAGAGTCAAAACTGGGAAAGAAGGATAATACGATTAGTTTTAAGTTGCAGTGAAAGTGGCAGGAGAAAGGGATAGGACAAAGGACGGATACCAGATCAAGTGGATTAATAGGGGACGTTAGAGGCAGATTAATATTTCTTTGTCTATGTTATGTGATGCTGAGAGCAGGGCTGTAGGACATGCCTGGCAGGTCAGGCTGTACTAACATAGATAGAAAAACTGAGCCATTTTCAAAGATGAATGACTTACAACATAAATGGTCAGCTCTGATATGGACAGGACAGGTGAAGTACCTGAAGTCAAGAATTCAATACCTAGTCTGGAAGGCTGCAACTTGCCCAGCTTGTGTCCCAGTACGTGGTAACAGTATAGGAGGCCATGGGCAGAGAGCTCAGAGTGGCAATGAATCACAGTGGCAGACAGCAGGATGCTCAGGGCCGCTTCTGGGGAATGACTGCAAGTTCCCCACAAGGTCCAGTTCTCTGACCTGAAACATTAACTATGATTCTCTTTCTAGATGCTGCCTGACCTGCTGAGTATTTCCAGCAGCTTCTGTTTCTAGATTAAGTGCAAGGTCATTCAGCTTGGACAAAAAATAGACAACATTTGGCAAAAGCATCTTAAGCAGCAAGGCCTGTCTTAACACCGAGGATGCTTCATGTTGTATGACATCATCACAACACTGATTGGGACAGATTCAGAACAAGTCTAACAGCTCAGAGCAAGTCATTGACAGCAGTACAATAACATTCCACCAGAATCTGTAAACTCATGAATTTGCATATACCTCATTCCACAAGGGAGACCAAACCAGATTCAGTGAGCTTCACCAACCGTATCCAAAGTTTTAGCTTGGCTAAACAGGATCACATATAAAAAAAACCAGAAAACACAAGAAAAACTCTGCAGGTCAGGCAGCATCTGTGGAAAGAGAAACAGTCAAGATTTCATACGTGCTTGAAGACACGAGAGGCTGCAGGAGGTGGAATCTGGAGCAACAAACAAGTAGCTAGAGGGACTCAGTAGGTCAGGTATCAATTCACATGAAACATCGACTGTTTATTTCCCTCCACAGATGCTGCCTATCCTGCTGAGTTCCTCCAGCTTCATACATACTTTCTTGATGGTGCATATGTAGGTGATCACACAACTCAAAGGACAGATTAGAGTTCTGCAGTCCTGTCACATTCAATTATTAATGGTGGTGCATAGAGTCATAGAACAGTACAGCATGGATACAATCCCTTTGGCCCAACCAGTCCATGCTGACCACATTGTCCACTCAGCTAGTCCTAATTTCCTGCATTTGGCCAATATCTCTCTAAGACTAGCCCCTCCATGTACCTCTCCAAGTGCTTCTTAAATGATGCTATTCCACCTGCCTCAACCACTTCCTCCAGCAGCTCATTCCATATACTCACCACCCTCTGTGTGAAAAGTTGTCCCTCAGCTCCCTTTTATATCTTTCCCATCTCACCCTAAACCTATGCCCCCTAGTTTTGAGCTCCCCTACCTTGGGGAAAAGACTGTTACCATCCACTTTTTCCTGATCTATGCCTCTCATAATTTTAAACACTTCGACAAGGGTTTCTCATTTTCTAAAGTTTCAAGGAATAAAGACCTAGGTTGGCCAACTTCTCCCTCTAACTCAGGCCCTCTAGTCCTGGCAACATACTCGTCAATCTTGTCTGCACTCTTTCCAGTTTAACCACGTCTTTCCTGTAACAAGGTGACCAAAACTGTACACAGTACTCCAAGTGTGGCCTCACCACTGACTTATACAACTGCAACATAATATCCCAACTCCTTTACTGAATGCTCTGACTAATGAAGGCCAGCATGTGAAACACCTTTTTCACCACCCCGTCTACCTGTGACACCGCTTTCAACAAACTATGCACTTGTACTCCTAGGTCTCTCTGTTCCATTACACTCCCTAGAGCCCTACCTTTTATAGTAGAAGTCGTACTCATAATTGAATATCCAATGGAGGATGGCATCTTCACAAGCAACCCCACTCTCACTGAGAGTGAAGGCCCAGTCCATGACTGCTGAACTGCTTGTAATCAACCAGATGTGCGAAGTGAATAACCCACATTTGCTTTCTCTTCAGGTGGCCACCACGTCAGGTTGGGTTTCAGACAATTTAATTCAGTCCATGTAATACAAAGTGATTAAATGGACGCAGTAAATAGAAGGGGCCCCAGAAACACCTGGCTATGATTTTCATGGTGTGCTCCCTAGTTGTACCTCTGGTCTGCTTCAACTCCGACATCAACTTCATAAAATGGAATATTTTTGTGGATGTGACTTGGGCAACATCTATAATCATTCCAACCTTGGCTACTATTCCAGAACCCTCCTCTCAATTCATCACTACAGTAAAGGAAAGTATTGTTAGCAACTGGGATTAAAAACACATTTTCTAAAAATTTGTGAATGATTAGTGATATCGTCCACAAATATATAAAGTGCATTTTTGATTCCAATGTCCAAATTGTTCTGGCAAATTATGCATTGCAGTGGTCCACAGCATTTTATTCTCGTGGAACAACACCAACCACCATCTCTGCTTTCTGTCCTGAAGCCAGCTAGAATCCATCCTTGTCCCCTGACTCTGCATTATCTGACCTTATTCATTAATCTATTGTGGGACACCTTATCAAAGGCCAAATTATATCAACTGCATCATGCTCTCTGGTACTTCTCAAAAAGTCCAATAAATTTGAATGGAGGACAGTTAACACAGAGGAGTGCAACAAATTGGAGGAGGACATTGATAAGCTTGAGGATTACTTGGCAAAATTCACAAAGGCATAAACGTATCAGGAAAAACAGAATTGACAGGGCCTCTTTTGCCTTGAGAAAGGAGGGTGAGCGATGACCTCACTGTGGTCTTTAAAAAAAAACTTAAGGGCTTTTGATAGAGAGAATACAAATACCCTAATCACTAAAAAATATTAAGTACACTACTGCTGAGGAGGACCATAACAAGATAGTGCCCAAGAAATCCAATTAAAACTCTGAAGAAATTACCAAAGCGATGAGAAGGAGTAGCTTGTTACTCCATCCTTCCTACTTACTTGAAGTGAATTGTACATTTAAGGAGATGCTGGACAAGCAAAGGAGGGAGAAGAGAACAGAAAATTGTGCTGAGAAATTTAGATAAGGAAAAATAGGAGAAAAAATGGAGCATAAATGTTGGCATGAACTGGTTGGGCTGAGTGATCCTGTTTCTGTGCAGATATCCTGCATAATCCTGAACAGACTCATGAATCAAGGAGAAACCCTATTGGTGGAATGACTGGTAACAAAGGAAAGAGAAATAAAGGACTGCTGATGCTGGAATCTAAATGAAAAGCATGATGATACTGGAGGAACTCAGCAGGCCAGGCAGCATCCGTGGAGAAAAGCAGGCGGTCAACATTTCAGGTCAGAACCCTTCTTCAGGACTGAAGATAGGAAAAGGGCAAGCCCACTATACAGGGAGGAAAAGCAGAGCAGTAATAGGTGAACAAAAGATGGAGGAGAGGTTGGAGATGGCGGAAGGGGTGGAGAATGACGTTTGGATACGTAGACTGGTGGAATGAAATGTGAGGACAAGGGGAACCTTATCCCTGTTGGGTTTGGGAGGGGTGGTGGTGAGACTGGAGATGCGAGAAATGGCAGAGATACAGGTGTGAGCTCTCTACCTCCCTTCTTTTGTCCGCCTTTCACTGCTCTGCTTTTCCCTCCTACATATCGGGCTTCCCCTTCTCCGATCTTCAGTGCTGAAGAAGGGTCCTGACCCAAAAAGTTGACTGTCTGCTTTTCTCCATGGATGCCGCCTGGTTTGCTGAATTCCTCCAGCATCATTGTGTTTTTCATCTTAACATAAGGAAATATTATTATAGTTCTTAATCTCCAATCATCTTGGCCTCAGAGCAGTATCACAAGCATAGCTGTCATTACCTTCTTCATCTATCACCTTCATTCCATTGCAACATGTGTAGTGAGGATATTTGTTGAGGAATGTGCAATGAAACTGGACACATGAATTAAAGTAATGACAACACTCAGGCATGGGCTGATAAATAGCAAGTAACATTTGTATCACATAAGTGCCAGGCAATGGCCACCTTTAATAAGAGTCTAACCATCTATCATTTACATTCAATGGCAGCATCACTGAGTCTCGCACCATCAGCCCTCTGGGCATCACCATTGACAAAAAACTCAACTGCACTAGTCACATAAATACCGTCACTACATGTGCAGGTCAGAGGCTGGAAATCCAGTGATTCACTTATCACCTGACACTTAAAAGTTTTTCAGAAAGGCCTGGGCAATGATCAAATATTCTCAACTTGCCTGGTTGTATGCAGCCCAGTTTTATTAAACAAGCTCTTGGTTCACTTGACGAGTAACCCATCCATCAACCTAAACATTCATTCCCTCCAACTCTGATACACAGAGGGTGAAGCTTGTACCATCCACAAAATGCACTGGAATATACTCCAACAGCATTTCCCAGCCCTGTGACCCAGAGTCAGAGTGATACAGTATGGAACAGGCCCTTTGGGTCATGGAGTCTGCACCAAACATCAATCACCCATTTACACTAATCCAACATTAATCCCATTTTTTTTTATTCTCTACATTCTCATCAACATCTGCATCCCCCAGCCCCGGTGGCCATTTTACCTAAGTACTTGCACATCTTTGTATGTTGGAGGAAACCAGAGCACTCAGAGGAAACCCATGCAGTCATTGGGAGAACATGCAAACTCCACACAGACAGCCCTCAAGGTCAGGACTGAAGCCTACAATCCTAAATTTTCTCACCTTTTCTTGGAACAGGAAGGACTTAAAGGACCTGAACACATTATCCAAACTATGGAGTTTGGTATGCTTCAAATTTACACAGCTGGAATAAATGCAGATTCCAAACCCAAGCAACTCAGTCCTTATTTCACATTCATGGCCCAGTAATTCTGCATTTATTGTCTTCCTCAAATTGCTCCTGAACTACAGAGGCAGTTAATAGTCAACCATATTGGTGGGTCTGGAGTCACATTGAAAGTGGCAAGATCAAGAAAAAAAAAATCCCCATGTTGCCCAGTTGGTCCAAAGGCTTCTGACTCACTGGACATCACAGATCAGTGCTCACCTGCCAACTGAGAAAGCATGAACAACCTGTTTCAGCTCATCTTTTCTATCACTCTCATATCCTCAACTGATCCGATCCCCACTCAGGCTCCAGGTCCTTGCATTTATTTTCCTGTGTGCACCTATCTTCACCAATGCATTTCTCCTCTTTATCACCCAAACTACATGAAGTGAAGCCATTGAATCTGCACAAATCCTGAGGAAAAATATTACTCCCATTCACTGGTCCTTCTCCACAGCCTTACTTGATTTCAAATGAAACTGTTGAATCCTCTTGTGCCATTCTTTCATGCAAAACATTCCAGATTCGAAGAACTTGCTGTGTTAAAAGAATTCTCCTTGCCTCATTACCTGGCAGTGAGTCTAAGTCATTGGCCTCTGGTCATTGACCACCAGTCAACTGTTGTTTCCCTCCATCGACACCACTAAAACCACTCAAGTTTCACAGTTTTCACAAAGGGGCCACTGATCAAACTTGCCTCACTTCCTATGTATTTCAATGCTGAAATTCCCAAAATGTTCTGTCTGACAATTTTTTTCTTGGTTTATTTTTGCTCTTACAAAGCGTAAGGCATTCATTAACACAATTGTGCATGCTAAAGTCAGGTTGCCATTGACCAGACTGATAAAGTATTTGGAATAACTGGTGACACTTTCGACTACTGGTTGAAAAGTTGAAAAATCATGTTTCTATCATACATAGATCATTGATGAGGCTGTTCAAAATAGTGGCAAATTGTTAGACACTGTACCTTCAGAATAAAGGATGAGAAATTGACATGAGCGTGAAGATGGGAAGCGATGAGAGAACAGTTTACCTGATGTTAGAGAATTCAATGTTCATTCCTGAAGATTACAGAGTACCCGGACAGAAAATAAGTTGTTCGTCCAGTTTCTGTTGGCTCTCACTATGGCAACGCAGGAGTTGGCAGACAGACTGGTTAGAAGAGGAGTGGGATTAAGAATGAAAGTGGCCAGCCACATGAAGCTCAGGTCACCCCTGCAGGCTGAGTGTAGGTACTCCATGAAACAATCACCTAATCTACATTTGGTTTCTCTAACGGAGGGGACGCTAAGCTGTGAACAACAAATGCAGTACACTAGATAGGAAGAAGTGCAAGTGAATCACTGCTTCACCGGGAATGATTGTTTGGGCCCATAGTTGGTGGGTAGGGAAGAGGTGAATGGACAGGTGTTGTATCTCCTGTGGTTTCATGTGACGGTGTTGTGGGATGGGGAATGGTGGGTGGGGATGGAAGAGCAGACCAGGGAGTCATGAAGTGAGTCATCCTTGTGAAATGTATAAAGGGGAGAAGATGTGAAAAGATGGATCATGTTGGAGCTGGCAGAAATGGCAAAGGATTGCTAATAGCTGACATAGTGAGATTGGAAGGTACAAAATAGAGCACTTAGAATGGACACTGTAGAATTCAATGTAGCTTACCCATTGGATCTTGCGAGCTTAAACTTGTGATGTGAATTCTTCAATAAATTGTATGCCAAGTAGATGTATATTTGTTTTAATAATGGTTATTGTTCTTTGTGTGTAATTGCTGGAAATAAAATGAAAGCATTAGATGTATATTTCCAATGAAAGCCATAATCACTTTTGAACCTTACTATTTTGAGTCATAAGATGCAAAAATAAACTTCCTGCAACAGTATGACTGCAAGGTCAAATTCTTCAGTCAATGCATTTCAGAATGTGGCATTGAAGTTCTCTTCTATACAGAGGGATGCTATTATGCCCTGGGTAAATTGTTCAAAATGTAAGTAAACACATTTGCAAAGGACCTTATAATAACCTGCTTTTTAACTGTATCTAAAGTAAACAATGGCAGCACTATGTAAAAGCTATACCATAGTTTTACTTTTTGTATAAATAACACTTGGAATGGAGGCACAGACAGATTTTGGGCAACAGAGTGATATTGTTGCCTAGAGGGAACTGTCAGTCAAGTGCATCACTAATGTGAGTTGTATAAGTTAATGCATGATAGCTTAATACATTCTTGTCAATAATGTCAAAGGGATGAATGGATGCTGCTTAGAGCTCAGATTGTTGGAGGGAAAAAACATCTATTTAATGGATATTAATGACCAACACAGAGAAAAGGGGAAAACCATGGAATAAATTGATTTCTCAATTAGTTTACCCTGACTGGATGGAGGGAGAGAAGTGAAAAACTGGAATAAGACAGACTGATATGTTGGCATGTCACTTAGATCTGCTTCATTTTTAAAATTTTAACTCTTCTCAGGTTTACATTCATAATCTGTTCCATTAATGCCTGCTGCCATACAAACAGCTACTGATTCGAAAGAATCAACTAACACAGGATTACGGACGAATTTTCATCAATATTCTCTGAACACAGAATGAAACACAGCCTTATCTGATATGATGTCTAGCTGTAAAGTCAAAGGTTACATTCGTTGTGAAAGCAAACATTAATTACAACACGAGTTCCAAAACTTTAAGGAGTTTGTATCTATTCCCCAATGTCTGCATGGGTTTCCTCCCATATTCCAAAGACGTATGGGTTAGGAAGTTGTGGACATGCTACTATGATGCAAGAAGAGTGGCGACACTTGAGGGCTGCCCCTAGAACTCTCTACACAAAGAGGGATTTCACTGTGTGTTTTGATGTACATGTGACTAATAAAGATATTTTATCTTATAAACTGTGCAAGAACATTGATTCCCCATGTTGATCATCTAACTTTACATTGGTTAATTAATATTAAATCATATTTTTGGTTTGCTGTCTTTACAGATGTGTAGAGATACTTTTGTATTGACTAAAGTAAATAAAATTGCAAATCAATGAAGCACTTTCTTGCAAAAGATCATTTCTAATTTTTGCACAACAAATAAAATCAAGTGGTAACAGTACATTAATCTCCAGTATATTTCTTCAGACTAATATGGGATACTTAGCTGAGGGATGACCCAAGAGATGTTTTAAAAATAATTAAGTGGTTTGATATCGTGAATGAAGGGAATATATGCTTAATTGTGGGAACCTCATGTTGATACTAGAGGCCATTAACATTTGACAGCCACCAATAAATACAATTAATTGGTATAAATTACCCCTCTGTGTAGCTAAGTGGCAATGGAACCAAAGGGTAGTTGATGTGCAAGTGGGAGAGAATAAGTTGCAAGTCTTCAAATAAGTAAAGAGAATAGGAATAAGTCTAATGGTGTTGCTCTGTTGGGAGACAGCATGGACTTAAATGGGCCAAATAGTCTCCCTCTGCATTGTCATTAATAAATGGAATTTTTAAGAAACTTCTTTATCTCTCGAACTCACTACCACAGGGAGTAATGAGATGAAGAGCATAAAGCATTTAAGGATAGGCTGGATAAAAACACAAGGAAGAAAGTTATATGGAAGCTTGAGTGGAGACTAAAGATGGGCATAGAATTGTTGGGTCACTTTTATACTCTTAATTCCTATGTGGATCTCGGCATGAAAGCAAGGTAGTTAATTGAGAATTCTGCTTGAAGTACAAAACTGTATTAAACTTTTAAATATAATTAATATACTCCTTGTTTAAAAATCAGATTTGGTCATTCTAATCAATAACCAAGAAAGTGCTAATTTAATTATATCCAAGAGGTTAACTGAGCAACAATTTCCAAAGTGAACAAGTGAAATTAGAAATGAAACAGGAAACATTGGAAATGCAGAGATCTGCATGCATCCAAAGTGATGCATCCAATCTGCATGCATCCAAGTCGAGATTACAGGTGGTGACTTTGGGCTGAACAACTTTCAACATTAATGACCTGGAGGAGGGTGCAAGGTGCCCAAACTTGCCGAGGTGGGAGGGCGTGTTGCAATGAGGAGAGCTAGATTCTGTAGCAGGACAGAGGTTGAATGAACAAGTGGGAAAAACCATTGCAAATGGAGCGTAATGTGGGGAAAATGCTAGGTCATGCACTTATGAGGAGGAATCAAAATGTAGACCATTACCTTAATGGAGAGAAACTGCAATAAGTACAGAGGGATGTAGGTGCCTGAAACACAGGTTAGCATACAATTAAAGAGGCAAATGATAAATTGACCTATATTGCTAGAAGGCCTCACCAACACCCTGCACAATTGTAATAATACATCCAAGTATTGTTACAATTTTGCACAGTATTGATGACGCCACACCTGGAATACAGTGTGCTGATGTAAGAAATGATATACTAGCACTGGGGACAGTCCAGAAGAGATTCATCATGACTGGCTAAAAAATTTAGACCTACATTTTTTTTTGGAGTTTTGAAGAATGGAAGATGATCTTATGGGGCACAACAGTGTAAATATTGCAATGTTTACACAAGGGAGAATCTTGAATGAGGGAACATAGTTACAAACTAAGGGGATGGTCATTTAGAACTCAGATGTGTAAGAATTTTTTGGGTTGTGGAGGCTGTTCAATGGATGTAGTTAAAAAGAAGAATGATAAATTTATGAAAGATTGGGGAATTGAAGGCTTGTGGGGAACTGACTCAGAACAGGAGTTGAGGTCTGATGCAGATCAACTATGGCAGTTGATACTGAATGGCAGTGCAGGCTTCAGGGGCCATGTAGCCCAGTCCTGCTTTTAGTGCTCTTGTGTACAGCCTTTCTGACCAGGGGGATTTCAGAGTAGAGTGAAGGAGCTGAAGATAAGAAAGTACCCAAGCACATTTCTGGGCTTTCCAAAGAATAAACACATAAATACCGCATGGATTGGTGCTGGATCCTTTATTACTTCTCATCAATATTAATGATTTGGAAGAGAATGTAGATAGCATGATTAGCAAGTTTGCAGATGACACCAAAATTGGTAGTACATTGGACAGTGAAGAAAGTTGTCCAAGGTTCCACCAGGATCTAGAACAATTGGGAAAGTGGGCAAGGGAATGGCTGATGGCATTTAACTTGGACAAGTGGAAGAGATGCATTTTGGGAAAATAAGCCAGACCAAGACATACACAATGAATGGTATGGGCCTGGGGAGCGTTGTACCCCAAGATCTAGCTTTTAACAAGTGCATATTTCCCTGAAAGGGTCAACACAGGAAGACAAAGTGATGAAGAAGGCATATGGTACTGAGGCACTGAGTAGAGGAGTTGGCACATCATGTTACAGTTGTACAAATGGAGACACGACACATGTTTAGGCCGCATTTTGAATATCGCGTGCAGTTCTGGTCGCCGCGCTACAAGATGGATGTGATTAAGCTAGAGACTGTACCGGAAAGATTCACAGTAATGTTGCCTGACTGGAGGGCCTGAGTTATAAGGAGAGGCTGAATAGGCTGGGACTGCTTTATCTGGAGCACAGGAGGCTGAGGGATGACTGATAGGAGGTTTCTAAAATTATGAGGGGCATAGAGAGGGTAGATAATCAGTCTTTTTCTCAGGGTAGGGGAATCTAAAACTAGAGAGCATGGGCTTAAGGTAAGAGAAGAAAGATCTAAAGGGGAACTGAGGGGCAAGTTTATCCACACAGAGGGTGGTGAGTACATGGAATTGAGCTGCCAGAGGTGGTGGTTGAGGCAGCTCGTTCCATATACTCATCACCCTCAGGTACAGCTACAATGTTTAAGAGATATTTGGACAGGTAAATGAATAGGAAAGCTTTAGACGGATATTGCCTAATTGCAGGCAAATGGGCTTAGTATAGATGGGCACTTTGGTTGGCATCAATGAGTTGTCATATAACTATGAATCTATAGAGAGATCTCCAAGAAATTGGTTACTGACAGTAAAAAATCATTACATGAAAAACTCAGCAAATCCTGCAGGGGAGGGGGAGGGGGAGAGTTTAGATCAATGACTTTCCACCAGATTCACAGACACCGCCTGACCTTCTGAGCATTTCCAGTATCTCCTGTTTCCATTTCTGATTTCTAGCCTTATTATATTCATTGGCTTTGCGGTAGTCCTAGACCTCTGTAACAGAAGGTCATGGATTCAGAGCATGAGAATAGGAGGTGCTGGGGGGATGGAACTTAAAATGACAGTGCAGTCAAGGCAAGGAGAGCTCTATGACATGAGCCTTCCTGCCCTCTGAGACATAAAGTCTGTCGGTACTATTTTGAGAAGTAAATAGGAGATCTGTTCATGTATGGCCTCTATTTATTCTCAAACAAAGACACCAAAAACACATCACAAGTATTCCTCAATGTACTGACAATCAATTTGTAAATTTTCACAACAGACTCTTTGGATGTGTGTCTTCATTATTTGAATATATTTTTTACCATGCTAAATAGTGTGCCATTCTCCACACTGCACCAAAACACCAATTATGCATTTTCCATTGCTGAATGAATCATTTTTCCAGGAATGCAGGGGAGTTCATTACTGAATGTGGGTCACTGGTGCTGTGAGGCAACAGTTCTAATAGTAATGTCTCTGTGCTATCCCCATTTACTTGAGTGCTATTGAACAACAGGTTCCTAAGTAGAGCTAATATAAAACTTTATTCTCTGGAACATAGGAGATTGAGGGGTGACCTGATAGAAGTGTATGAGATCATGAGGGCACAGACAGGGTGAAAGCACATAGTCTTTTTCCCAGAGAGGGGGTGCTAAAAACAAGAGAGCATAGGTTTAAGATCAGAGGGGAGAGATTTAAAAGGGGCATCGGGGCAGCTTCTTCATGTAAAGGGTAGTGCGTATTTGGAAACGAGCTGCCAGAAATAATGGTTGAAGCAGGCACATTATCAATGTTCAAAATCCATCCAGATAAGTACATGGATAGGAGCGGATTAGAGGGCTATGGACCAAACACGGGAAGATGGGACTTACTCTTGGGGCAACACAGTTGGCATGGGCGAGTTGGGCTGAAGGGCCTGTTTCCATGCTGTAAGACCCTATATCCAAGTAAAACTGCAGAAGAGTTGATTTTCTCTGAGCTAAAGTAAATGTTTCCAATTTCCCTTCCTTTTCAAATAAAGGTGACAGCGATCATTGGTCCAGTGGAATTTCTTTTTGAAATTCTCTTGAAATGTTTCAATTCTCTTGAAAAGTGAAATGCTCTTTTTCTATTTCTATCAGGACTGTCCATTTGTGCTTGCCATTGCTCTTCCTTTTTTATCCATCTGTATATGATCGACACTCCCAATTGACCAGACTACACAACATCATCCAAACTTCACATTAGCAAACAAGAGAGGTCACAGGAACAAGATAGGTCAACTGTCCATTCACTGGCCACATCCTTTCACCTTATTACACATTTCCTTTGTTCCACACGTTGTCCTTCCCACCTTCTCTGGCACTTAGACTGATTTGCTTTCTTTCTTTACAGGTTCTGATAAAGGGTCTTTGTCCAGAATAGTTAACTGGTTCTTTTTCAGAAATGATGCTCGACTGGCTGAGTCCCTCTAGCATTTTTGTTTTTGTTTTAAATTCCAGCAAAAGTAGTTTTAGTAATTTCACAATTTGCTTATTTGACAGCTTTTTGGGATGTTGTAACCTACACTGCAACCTAAAGATAAAACTGCCATTTTAACCAGTGGTGCAGAAACAAAGTATCTTGAATGGTGAAAATTTGAAATAAAACTGGAAATGACAGAAATATTTAGTAGGTCAGGCTGCATCAATCGAGAGAGCAAAACAGAATTAACTTTTTTTTGAAGTGGAGCAGAGGAGAGGAGAGGAGAGAATAAAATTGAAAATTTGTGACAGGATGGGGAGATGAGATGACAGAAGGGATGCTAGAGCATGATGAAAAGGGAGAAGTCTTGATGGAAGAAGTAACAAACAATAGAATGCTATACATAAAAGGTATGAATAGGAGAAACAATATTACAAAATCAACAATTTCTCTCCTTTGTTGTGTTATTTCCCCATGGAGATGCAAGGTTTTCACCCCTCCACCATGGTTCCTTTGCTTCCTCGACATGAGTCTCTCTCTACTTCCCTTCAACCACCACCACACCTTTTGCTGTCTGTCTGAACTTGTTCTTGCACAGTACAGTAATGGAGCTTCTTGTTGCATTTTGGATGCAGTTCTCCTTGAACTCGTTTTTGTAAATGCAATTCAGAAGGAGCTTCAATATGCCATCTCCAAAATTACTTGCATACCACTTGTTAATCTTTGTGTAATACTGAGCCTCACAGACTTCACACTTCCACATTGTGCTGAACATTGTTGGCAGATGGCAAAGAGCCACCACTTTGGTCCTTCTTTCTTACCTTAACAATCAGAAAAGGCTATTCTTATTCTTCAGTGTTTATATTCTTACATTTTGCATACAGGAACATATTTGATCTTTAATCACTTAATATTTAAACAACATTGAATAGTGTTAAGTCTGAGAATGTGCTCAAATGTGCAGGTTGATGGTTATCCCTTGAGCACACCAAAAATCAATCATCAACCCACTTATATCATTTCCTGCTTATAGGAGCTTGTGGCTGTGGTATATCCTTATGTGATAAGGGTGACTACATTTCAGAGAATATTTCATTGGCTGCAAACCATTTTGATGCATCAAGACGAAGGCAACAAAATGTAAACTTGCCTTTTTATTCGTCTTTCCTCCAAGTAATTTGGTAAACTTGATTTACTATTATAACATATACCGAGGTACAGTGAGAAACTTTTTGTTCAGACATCATCATCACAACAGTGCATTGAGGTAGTACAAGAGAAAACAATAACAGAATGTAGAATAAAGTGTTACAGTTACAGAGAAAGTGCAGGGCAGGCAGACGCCAAGGTGCAAGACCATAACGAGGTAGATTGTGAGGTCAAGAGTCCATTTTATTTTACTAGGGAACTGTTCAATAGTCATATAATAGCAGGATAGAAGCTGTCCTCAAGTCTGGTGGTACGTGCCTTCAGGCTTTTGTATCTTCTGTCCGATGGGAAGTGAGAAATGAGAGAATGTCAGGGGTGGGTGGGGTGTTTGATTATGCTGGCTGCCTTACCGAGGCAGTGAGAAGTGTAGACAGACTCCGTGGAGGGGCAGCTGGCTTCAGTGATGTGCCAAGCTGTGTCCACAACTCTCTGCAGTTTCTTGCAGTCACAGGCAGAGCAGTTGCCGTATTTATTTGTGTGTATAAATATTAAGTGCATCTGGATAGGATACTTTCTATGGTGCATTGATAAAAATTGGTGAAAGTCAAAGGGGACATGCCAGATTTCTTTAGTCTCCTGGGGAAAGAGGCACTGGTGAGTTTTCTTGGCAATGGCTTTTGTGTTTGGACAAGGACAGGCTATTCGTGATGTTCACTTGAGGAACTTGAAGCTTTCAACCCTTTTGACCTCAGCACCATTGATGTAAACAGGAATGTGTGCACTGCCCCCTACCTGAAGTCAATGACCAGCTCTTTTGTTCTGCTGACATTGAGGGAAAGGTTGTTGTCATGACACCATGTCACTAAGCTCTCTACTCCCTTCCATCATTATTTGAGATTCAGCCCACTATGGTGGTGTCATCTACAAACTTGTAGTTGGAGTTAGAGCAGAATCTGGCCACACAATTGTGAGTGTATAGGGAGCAGAGTAGGGGGCTGAGGTCGTAGCCTTGTGGGGCACCAGTGTTGAGAATAATGTGGCAGAGATGTTGCTGCTTATTCTTACTGATGCTTATCCTTCCTCCTGCTGAAGGTTTTTAACTGGGATAAATTAATAGTGTTGTTTTGAGGATGTTTGTAAGACTTTGTCTGTTTATGGAATTAAATACAAAAGGGACAGATTTTGCTTTTGCATTCTATGCACGTGTACAATGGAAGGATTTCACACTGAACTGCAGAATAAATTTCTTTCACCCATATGGCAGAAGGCAATATCTCAAAAGAATATCTTTGACAATAATGCATTTACTTATGAATAATTAGATGGGCCATGACAGAACTAATTGTTTGGAACACTTGTTATGAATTCATTATCACTTCACCACATCCAATATTATCATTATAATTGAAGGTAGTATTATTGTTTGGAGGGACTTTTGAAGATGCACATAAATGTCCTTTACTACAGAGCAATTTTGCAAGCTATTTATTTTCTACTTGTTGGGGATAGCTCTTATATGATTGAATTGACAATGTCGTAAAACCATGCTGTGGTTACTGACATTTTTGGCTATTTGCTTAAGATGTAATAAAACTAAAAGTCCAACAAAATAAATGAGCATTACACTGCAGGTAATAAGGCTGATTTCACATTTTCTTGGGAGCTAAATCTGAGAGAAAATGGATCCCAGAGAGTGAAAGTAGCAAGGGAAATTCCCTTCCTATAAGCTTTCAAACATAGTGGCACAGATAGAATTCATCATCATGTAATACAATTGCAATTGAATGACACTGCTATGGAAGTACAATATAGAAATGGGAGCTTGGCTCTTCAATTGCCTTTATAATCAATCATCTTAAATCACTTGCCTGACTTATTCCATACCCCTTGACTCTTCTTCAATTACTCATCATAACTATTCTTAAACTTGGATGTGGTCTGAGGTAATGATAAAGACAGGCATTCACACTACATTTCAAGTATTTAAACGATTGCTCGAGATATCACAGCATAGAATGCTACGTGCTTGGGTGCTGGAAAATGGGATGGGTCCAGACAGGTTCTTGGTGGCTACATGGATACAGTGGGCTAAAGAACCTGTTCCATGCAGGATGGGCTCTATGATTCCTCTGAGAAAAAGGCCCACCTTCACTTTCCTCAGTTCTTGCGATCAATCAACAAAGTGATTTTTTTTTCCCTCTGGCCAACCTCCTCATTCTACTCTTGATAAACCTGAGGCCTTGTTGATCTTCCTTTGCCAGTGTTCTAACTGCCACCAAGTCTTATTTGCTTGCTGACCTATATTAGCTTCTTGTTAGGCAACATCTCAGTTATAAAATGATCACACTTGTCTTCAAGTGCTTGTTTTCCCCTCGCCTCATCACTGGAATCTTTCCAGGTTCATAAGTGTTCCTCTAACGTGACTTCCCCATCATCCCCTATTTACCTTCAGCTGCAAAGCCTTGCAAGTTCAAATTCCTCCCTAAACCTCTATCGTCCTTTCCCTTTCAAGAGGCCTTAAAGATTTTGACATTAGGTTTTATAATATGATAAAAGACAGATGAAAAAAAGCTTGGTCAAAGAATAAATGCTATTTACCACATTATGGCCAAAGGTTAAGTATTGCAGTAGGTGAGGCTT
Source organism: Rhina ancylostomus (assembly GCA_030265395.1). Lineage (NCBI taxonomy): Eukaryota > Metazoa > Chordata > Chondrichthyes > Rhinopristiformes > Rhinidae > Rhina > Rhina ancylostomus. The sequence goes on from JARFYF010000002.1 coordinate 16,393,703, forward strand.
TAGGCTCCGTGGGAGAATACAGTTGTTGAGGAATGAGGCAGTAAGAAGTCAACACCTACGCTAATCTTTATGTTAGTTATAGAAGGAAAGCAATCTGACTTTTGTTTAAAAACAAGGAGATTATCTAGGATCTAAAATTTGTAATAGTGTAATTGCTTGAATGCTATTGCTTTAATACAATTTTGAAGGCAAGAATAAAAAAGGAATTTCAACTAACAGTTTCAGTTCAAACATCATTGA
>JARFYF010000002.1:16431811-16443343 GCA_030265395.1 Rhina ancylostomus
AAGCACTGCCCAGAGTGGAACTGAATTGTGCAAGACACTCCAATGCAATGTCATTCAACAGCTACCACCTGAGATGCCAGCACTCAACTTGGTAACATCCAACAGTGTACCCAGTTTGCCAGTGGTCAGCAATGCAGCATCATTCAGTACGCCAGTACTACCCAACACGCCACCACCTATCACACCAGAATGCAACAAATCATAATCCATTGCACTAGCTCTGTCAAAAGACTTCTGTCTTAAAACATTCTGTTTCTCTCTCCACATTTTCTGCTTTTCTTTTGCAGATTTCGCATTGTGGTATTTTGATTTTCTGCAACCATCTAATCCAGAGCACCCAATACACACCTAAAAAGTAACACACACAAAATGCTGGAGGAACTCAGCAGGTCAGGCAGCATCTATGGAGGGAAATAAACAGTCAACGTTTTAGGTCAAGACCCTTCATCAGGACCATCCTGAGGAAAGGTCTCAACCTGAAGTGTTGATTGTTTTTTTTCTCTCCATAGCTGCTGCCTGACCTGCTGAGTTCTTCTAGCATTTTGCCTGTGTTGGTCCAGATTCCAGCATCTGCAGAATCTGTTGTGACACACCTAAAAAGACTTTTCAAAGTGTGACCACTCAATTTCCCTAACCATTTCCCCCCGGCAGCCACGTATCCAGCGTTCTATCACTTTTCCCTTTCTTTCTACAGCTCTACTGGAGAAGCTCGAAGAGTACTTCAGTATCCGAACTCTCTACTTCTTTGGCTACCTATGCTTTGGAATTGGCACGGGCATTGCCACTCTGTCCCGGAATAGCTATGTTCTTTTATCACTTTGTGTTACATATGGGGTCCTGTTTTCTTCACTCTGCACACTGCCCTACTCGTTGCTGTGTGAATACTACCAGAGCAAAAAGGTATAAACCCATAACAAATATAATGCAAATTATACTGTTATCAACTAAGCTGCATCCAACCAGCATCAGAGAATGATGAGTTATTCTTGTTTCTGCTTATTTTGCAATAATTAGATACAGGAGTTTGAGCTAAGTGCTTTAGTTACTAAAGCTTGTTAGGATTCGCCATGTATCTGATCAAAGCCAGATCCCTAGAGAGGTAGAGATGACAAATCAGAGAGAGACATCCTGAGCTATTCCAGTGTCAGCATTAAACAACATCTTGAGGTTGTGAAACATTCTAGTGAGAGGGGGATAATTTGGAAAACAATTTAGAAACTTAACAGTCTGAAGAATTCATGATATAAAATTGTGAAGAAAAAGGTATTGCTACTCCACCTTAGACCACAGACAATAAAACATAAGAGAGGCCATTTGGCCCCTCGCGTTTGTTCTGCCATTTGATCATGGCTGATTTACTTTTCCCTCTCAACCCCATTCTCCTGCCTTCTCTCTGTAACATTTGACAATCTTTCATATCAAGAACTTTTCAACCTCCACTTTAAATATACCCCTTCTATAGCAGGACCTTGCAGTGATTTTAACTTGTGGATGTCAACAACATTCTGCTGGGCAACCTAATTCCAGAAGTGGGCAAGAAGTGACTGCCAGTGTTGAAAATTCAGAATTATTTGGTCATATGTTCACACTCAGATTGGAGCAGGGGACAGTTTCTGGATAGTGGGTGGGTGTGGGGGTTGGTTGGTGAGTGAACTTTGGGGAAAAGGCCTACATTTTCTTTTATTGCTGGAGACTCACCATCTTCCTTATTGATTGGCCTTTCTAAATCCTTCTGATATCAGGTAATATAAATATGACATGCTGGCAACACTCAGTAAGTCAGGCAGCAAATGTTAATATTTGTCAGTTTGTCAGAACTGGGCAAGAGAGAAAACAATATTCCCCTCTCAGCCTCCGAATACAAACAAGGGAACAATGGGATCCACATTTACCTAATTAACCACTCCTGTCACCTGGGCTGAAAATGTGGTTGAAAGAACATCACATGCCAATGATGTCAACTAAGTGAAAAAACAGTACAAATGTTAGAAAGCAGTCAGGATAGGGGGGAATGACAGAGAGAAGGGGTGACAGAAAGACCTAGAATTCATTCCTCAGCCTTTGGTGTTTGCGACGGACGACTTATTCATCTGAAACTTGTTGATATGACTTTTTAGCTTGTAAGAATTGTACTTGTAACTTACAAAGGATTTCCAAACACAAGCCATTGTGAAGAATTACTTATTAGAATTAAATGTGTCTCATTGAAAACAAAATAAACTGTGATTAAACTGTTTCGTTAACTGGAAGTATCCTCTCCTTGGTTGGGAGAGAGGACCCATGACTCAAAATAGTGATTATTAACAGCTAGACCTTTCCATAGAGTATAATCTCTCTATAGTGAGGGTACTTGTAGATCCTTATGCCACATAAAACTTGAAGTCTTGACTTAAGTTTAGAGCTCTTGGATGGTACACTCAATATCATCACAGTTGGTGCCTAAAGGGGTCATGTTTACTTTTAATAAAATAAAACAGAAAGAATTATTTAACGGTAGTCCAACTCAGAACACACAAAATGTTAAGACACACCACCTCGTACTATAATGGCTAATATCCTAGTTCCAGTAGTTGCACAAGCAAATGCTGGTCAATATTATAAATATAATATTAGTATAGCAGAAATATGGGATTATACACCTAATGCTCCTCAAATTGAGCATAATGAGTATTTTATTCTTCAAGTCAGAGACTGGAATGATGAGGGGGTAGAACACAGAGGAGGATGTAGACTAGATAGACTAAATTCTGCTTTAATACCTATTGGACTCAAGACTACTGCAATTCCTACCAGATCTCAATGATGCAGCAATAATTTGTGCCTGGAGACAACAAATTGGCCCATTTCAAGCTCAACCCTTGGGTCACTCACAGTCACAGTGTCCCCATACCCCAGCAGGGATGAGATAATCAACATCCTAGACAAATGTCTTGGAGAATATTTGCCTCAGGCAGGGACATTTGCCCACAGACTAGATGGCTGGACAGAAGGTATAGATCGAGACCTTTACCTCCATCCCAATCCTTTGAGGAACAAAGCCTGAGACCAAGATATTCATTTCGAGGCAGAAATAACATTCAGAGAGCCTGTTGATATTATGGAGGTGAGTACGAAACTGAAGAGGTGCCATGAGATTCGGCTCATCATTCACAACCAAAACATGTAAGAGGACAGGGTTCACCCCAAAAATCCATTCCCTTCCCTAGAACGCAGGGGAAACAGAATGTAAAGGGAGGGAAAACCAATGTTAATGTGATTGAAACAGAACAGGAGAATTTTAGCCATGACCCTGACCAAAATGCCCCAACTCAGGAATAGGATGCAGGCATACCTCGTCTCACTTTTCCACATGCCAAAGCCTGTATTTTGGGGAAAATTAATCCTGACGTTTTGACACAGGTGCAGACATCTCAATACTGAATGAAGATATTATTAATGGTGATGAACTAGGGAAACCGACAGGGAGAATTAAAATTGTAGGCATACAGAGAAATGAGGTAGAGTGCCCAACTTATAAAGTGCTCATACAGATATACAGCATTAAATAAAAAGTCTCCACACCAACTTTCCCCAGATCAAACAAAACCAGCTCTTATAATAGGATCACCCGATGTTTCCTATTGGATTCGTACCATCATCAAACCGAAAACAGATGTGACTGTACCAGATAAATGGGACATTCATATCCAGAAATAGTTAAACAATCAGAGCAAAATTATAAAACATCTTGTACAAACGTTATGACCACCTGCAACAACACCCCAACCATTGTGGCTTGGTTGATATTGAACCAACTAAATTAGGATGCAATCCATTTCCACATCAGAAACTGTGGTATATGCCCAAATAGAGAAAAACAATCTCTGCAAGAGACTGTAGACTCCTTCTGTAAGCAAGGAGCGATGATAAAAGAACCTTCTCGAATTAACCACCCATCTAGACCTAGCTAATGGTTTCTGGTCACACCAAATTCTTGAAAGTGACAGCCTTTACAGCCCCTGATGGTTCACAGTAAACCACAGACAAGGTTTTTGGAGTAGTCCACAAATATTTTCAGCAGGTTATTCAGATGCTACAGGGCATACCAGATATTTGTGCATATGTAGATTGCACAGCAGATAGATTGGAAGAGCATTTAACACAAATCGACACTGTCATTGTCTCAACTCTGCCAATCAGAAGTAGATTTCCTCAGCACATCAATTACAAATGAAGAACGTGGCTTAACCACTGAATTTAGACAGAAGGTTGCTTCAGTGGGGCATCCAAAGACCCTAAAAGCTTTACAATCAATTATGCTAGAACTTTCATTCCTGACTATGCCTGGATTAGCAAAACCATTGTATGACAGATGAGCTCCAAAGAACGAAAAACCTTTTGTCTTTACCCCAGACGATTATGAGGCACTAGTAAAATTGATGAACACAGTTCAGTTTGTAATAGACCTCCAGACAAATGACCTCACAAAATCTCTTGTTCTACATATTTGTGTTTCTCCTAACTTCACTATAGCCATCTGTTATAACATGGGAGAAGAAATACAAGCCCTCGTGCACAATGCCTCATATAACTTCACCCCAACAGAACAAAAATTTACCTCTTTAGAGTGATGTCTCACTATGGTGTTCCAAACACTTGTTGCAGTAAGACCACTGCAGGGAGACAAACCAATTATTATACAAATAGAATTTATGTCTCTTTAAAAAAAATGATAACATTTAGCTTAATGTGGCACAACATCCTTTAAAACACTACTCTGAAATACGGTACTGTGATGGGTCAGCAATGAGAGTCCATGGAAATAAATCTACTAGGTTACAAGCAGGAGCACGGATTATAAAAAGATACTTTTTATCTGAAGCAGAATTTGAACCTTATGAATTATAAGCTTATCCTTTAGGGAACCATACGGCACAATTTGCTGAGGCTAAAGCTCTAGAGATATGCTTGAGACAAGTAAATACAACTGAACCAGATCTGCACTGACTATGTCAGGAATGCAGAAGAAATGGATCTCCCCATCTGGTTGGCTACCAGATGGAGAACACAGAGGAAAGCCAATTTTACATTTGTCCATGTGGAAAGATATCTACGAATTATTTTTGACTTGTCCATTAGTACAGGTGTTGCACATCCCGGGACATACTGCAGGTCATCTACACAGTTATGGTAATAAATTAGTTGATGAACAAGCCAAACAAGCTGCTGTTACTACTATAGTAAGGGAGGCCAGGGTTATGGTAGTAACTAAGCAACAAAAAAAAAGTAATCAAGACGATGTTTTAAGAATACTCCCAGATACTACTCAACCCAATCCAAAAGGATTTGCACCACAGTACAAGTATGAAACTGATGGTGAAGGTAAGGTTTGGGGATGCTGCCCTAAAAAAGATAAGCAAGTACTTCCTGTTTATAAGCGGGAAAAATTAATTCAAGAAGCCCACCAAGGATTTGGATACAGTCATGGTGGCAGACAAGCCTCTCGTGTGAAATTAACCATGTTATACTGGTGGCCTTGCATGTTGACTGACGGCAAGCAATTTGTTGCAAATTGTAAAGGATGTCTGGCCTATAATAAAGGATCAGTTACAAAACCAAATGCATCAATGCAGGTGTGGATAGATTGATTAAATAAGCCTATTTCTGGCATCTCAAGGCAACCCACCTTATCAGAGACCAAATATATATATTCTTGTCACAGTTGATCTTTGCACAGGATATACATGGTTAGTCCCCACCACTTCTTGTGGTAGGACCGCTACTGTCACCACACTTCAGAACTCAATAGTCCCACACGCTGGCACCCCTGCCTCCTTACATGCAGGCTGAGGGTCTTCCTTCATTGGTAAAGGCTTTCAGGCCACGAGTGAATTAGCAGGAATACAGGAGTACAGCACTCCACACCACCTGCAATCTAGTGGGGCAGTAGAGAGAAAGAATCAGGAGTTTAAGAGGGCCCTGGCAAAACTGGTCTACTCTAGAGGTAAAAGATGGGATACACTTGTCCCTGAAGTTCAGCGATCTGTGAACAACATGCTACTGGCAAAAAATAGGAGTACGTAAGAATGCTACTCCTTATTTCTTAATGTACAATGTCCAAAAATATACTTTTAATTGCTAAATTAGGCCAACCATACATACACCTGATAAAACTCTACTTAAGGAGTTGAGAGAGTTTATGGGAACTCAAGAGATAACAAAAGAACCTGATAAAGTTTGGATGCCACATAAAAGTGACTGGGTTCAAGAAAAGAAATGTTATGAAAACAATTTTGACCCTAGTTTCTGTCCTAAATGGGAACCTCCTTGTCTATTTACCCAGATTATCAATGATAGGACTGTGGTAATCGAGACGAGGAGGGGAAACAAGACTAAGGAGATCTGTCTCCATCAATAACATTAAACATGCCCCAGCAGCATTTGTACCCCCAGAATGAGTTGGAACACTTGTATTAAACCTATACATGATTCCACCACAGAACACCCACATCCCATGGTAGACAGGTGAGATGTATTGAACAGATAAGACATGTGCTTCAATCCAAAAAAGTGTAAAAATTCCTTTTCACTTGAAGATCTCATAGATACATAACCCAGAAATAGTACACTTAAAAAGTATTGTTGTTTTTGGAGCAAGAAACACCCAAACTCCAGAAAGAAATGTTGCTCATTATACTTTTCTTTTAATATTTATGCTCATTACAATATTATTCAGTGCTACTTTACTTACCATTCATTTTTTTAAGCACGTGAAGTAGCGTTTACCACAGAGATTGCCTCATCTGGCTCAGATACCCTTAAACTTAATGACTCATAGAATATTAGATCTAAGAGATCTGTAAGCAATGATGATTCCAATTTAAATGCCACCAAATAGTTCTTATCCTTCGGTCACATGTGGATCAATGTACTGGAACGCTTAATCCTTGCCTCTGGCAAAGTGATTATTCAATATGATCACAAGTTGGATATCCTTCTATGCATCTTCTGACTTTCAGAACCCTTTCCACAATCTTCAAGACGTCAGGAGAACAATTGAAAACTCTCCACATGCTCCAATGCTTAGGTCTCAGGAAACAAAACACTGTCCAGAACAAAACTCCTGACCAATGCTTCATGCACAACCCTGTATGTTCAGCCTCTCCATCACTGATGCACAGTGATGACAATGTATATTCTTCATAAAATGCACTGTAGTTACTCATCATAGCTTCTTCGATTGAACCACCCAAACATCAAATGTCTACCACCTAGAGGGCCAAGGGGAGCATTGAAATACAAGTAACTACAAACACCTCCCCAAGTTTCCAATGCATCAACTTTCCAGTCATTGGGTCGAAATCCTGGAAATCCCTCTGTGAGAATAATTTCAGCAGCTCAAAAAGGAAGATTGCAGGCACCATAATCATCCATTTAGAAATAGGCTATATATACCGGCCTTACCAGCAATGGCCACATCTCACAAAAGGAAATAATTATCGGTTTATGCAAGTCGTGGCCAATTTGATGAGGTAGCAGGACATTGCCAGGACCTGTGCAACTATACCACAAACACATTCAAGGAACAGCTCATTATTCCATAAAAGAAACAAAGCAACAACTACATTTATTACAGCCTTTATTACAGCCTCTGGTTATTCCAAGGTACTTTTCAACCAAGAAAATACTTCTGGCATGCATTTACTGTAGAACTTTTGAAACCTATTCTAAGATTGAACAGAAGTTATTTTCCAGAAATTGGTTGAAGGTTCAATATCTCCAGTTGAATTCACATAGGAGGGAATCTAGGTCTCAGTGAACATCTCATCTCTAACACTGCAGCATTTCCTCAGTATTGCAATGAAATTTGTGCCTGGACTTTATGCTCAAATCCCTGGAGTGAGGTTTGAATCCTTGGTCTTTTAGCACAGAGATGAGAATACGATTCAGTTGACAGATTGCATGACTCCCACTGAAAGGTTTGATTACTAGCTTCCCAGTGCAGAGGTGATTAAAATGACCAATGAGTAAATAGGTCATCACATTTGATTTCAAATGAAAGAAACTGGAAGAACTGGTCAGCAGGTCCCCATCAAAATCCAGTGGTCTAGCCACACACAACCAGAGTGTTTTGAATGCAGCCCATCAATGTCACAAGTAGTCATTCAGGGGATTACAATTATGAGAGCAAAGTCACAGTTATTAACATTTGAAGGAGAATATATTGGAAAAGATATACATTTAGTCTAGACAACCTTGTCAGTGAAATAATGACATCATAAAACATTCTGCTCCTACTGGCGGGTGGATAGGTCTGTCTTTTTCTTGTTGAACAATCTATCTCTGGTAAATTGATGAAGTCATTACCATGATATTACTTGATCTGAATATTTAAAGGACAAGCACAATGGGAAGAAGAGGAAAAATTCTACCCTGATCGGACAACCATTATATATTAAATTTTACAAGGTAGCTTTGTTGTTTATTTTTTCTATCAGCCCATTCACCAGCAAAACTCCTGTCTAACCCAGCCTGTGGCATTGCTCCCACAGATAAAGTCAGCAACTGGCAACAATTAGATGAGATACAAGTCACCCACGCTCCAACAATCTAGTTGTCACAAAATTGTATTCAGAGAAATGATTCATATTCTTTCATATTGATGAACGTATTTTGATTAAAAGGAGGCTCAGATAAGCAGTAGCAGCAAATAAAGCAGTTAGCTCTCAGTGAGCACACCCATCATTCTCCTTTCATGACCAGGCTGCTGCGTTGTGCACCACAAGCTCATGCTTACTTTGCAAGAGGCTTCCATGTCCATACATTACTGCTGAACTGGCCTGATGCGAGAGAACAAATATGAACCTGAGAGTTATTTTCTGGTAGCTTGTCTCAACAAGTTACCTGCCTGTGTAATCCCATTACGGTTCAATATTTGGGAGCAGTGAAGTGAAAATTATAGAAGCAAGCTTGTCCTCTTATTGTGAACATTTTGTGGGAAAATGAATGATTCAAGATACTCCTTTGTACCAGAACATTTTAGCATGAATGGAACCATTCTATATGGCAGCTTAAATCATAAACTTTACTCCATTATAAAGGCTGGCATATAAATTTAATATCAGAGTTTCCCGGGTGGAGCAATGAATCATGCAAGACATTTAAGACCTCACAGAAATCCTGTAGAAACATGCTAAAGACATTAACAGATATTGAGCATCAAGAAGAATATAGTGGTCAAAATTTGTTATCAGAATAACAGTACAGCTAATGGCACTCATGATATATGCAACAATGTTGCAGCAACTTCAGGTGAAGACAGGTAGTGCTTAAAGATAGAAATCCAAAGGTTGCTGTTGAAATCATGTCATTCTGTTTATGGCCTTGAGAAAGTAATTGTCTAAAAGCATCAGTTATTGTCTGCCTCATCAATAACATACACTCAGCAGATGAAGTTCTCTGACTTCTATAGTTGCTAGCAAGCAAACTTATCAAAGAAAATTAAGTCATATCATGTTTAAGGACCTTCTTAAAGATATAAAAACTGATCATTCCCAAACCACATCTGGGATACTGAAAATTAAGCAATACAATTTGGTAGAGATGTAAAAGAAACTTTATGAAAAGAAAACTTTCCCTTTTTGTCTTGTTCCCCCTTTTTCCTTTATTCAAGTCCTTTCCCTCCTTGTTTTTCCATCTGTATTACTTTGAAACAGAATTCTTCCATTGTTACATTTCCTTCTTAAGGGTCTATAGGTAGGGAGGGATTCAGAACAATCTCTATCACAAGAGAAAATGTATTAGACAAATTAATGGAGTGAAAGGCCAACAAAGCCCTGGGATCTGATGGCTTGCGTTCTGTGGTCTTGAAGGGGAAGAGACTGAAGAGATAGTGGATGTGTTGGTTCTAATCTATCAAGATCCCCTGGATTCTGGAAAGGTCCCAAGGAAATGGATAACTGCCAATGTAAAGTCACTATTCAAGAAAGGAGGGAGATAAAAAGCAGGAAACCATAGACCAGTTAGTCTGAAATGTGTCATTAGGAAAACACTAGAACCTAACCTTAAGAGTGGCAAAAGATTGAGAAAAATCAGAAGGTAATCAAGCAGACTCAGCATATTCCATGAGAGTGAAATAGTGTTGATCAATTTGCTTGAGTTCTTTGCAAATGTAACAAACAGGATGAATAAAGGGGAATTAATAACAAGCTGCAGGAGGACCCGAGTGCGTCAGGCGGCGGTTGTGGAGTGAAGTGGACAGTTGACAATTCGGGTCGAGACACTTCATACAGACGGGAGGGTCGATCTGAAAGGTATTTTATATGCCACCTTGTCAAAGGTTACTGAACAAGAATGGATAGGGCTGTGCGTAATATACTGACTCAAACGGGGTAACTAACAGAAACAGAGAGTTGAGCTAAATGGGTCATTTTCATAATGGCAATAAGTTGTAGGGCGCCACAGGAATAAGCATTGGGACCTTGCAAGCTATATTGATGACAAAGTGTATTGCTGTTAAATTTGGTGATGGTACAAAAATAGATTGGTTAGCATGTTATGAGAAGGATATAAAGTATCTGTAAAAAGATATAGATAGGTTAAGTGAGTGTGAAAGAAGTTAGGAGTATAATGTGGGAAAATGCGATGTAGTCCACTTTGGAGGGCAGAGTAAACATGCAAATTCTTAATTAAATGGAGTGAGACCTGTGATCCTAGTACATGAAACACAAATGGTTAACAATTGGCTGCAGCAAGTAATTCAGAAAGCCAATGGAATGTTGGCTTCTATTGCAAGAGTAGGGAAGTGTTGACACATCTTCACAAGGCAATGGCAACACTGCACCTGGAGTACAGTGTACATTTTTTGGTTCCCATATCTCAGAATGATATTCTTGCAATGGAGGAAGTGCAGAGAAGATTCACTAATTGATACCAGGAATGAAGGGGTAGATGTGTGAAGAAAGGTTGGGGATATAATCACTGGGCTCTAGAAGAATGAAAGTTAATTGAATAAAAACATTTAAGATTCTGAAGGGGATTGACAAAGTAGGGATATCTAGAAGTAGGGAGCACAGTCTCAGAATTAGAGGAGATAAAGAATTGGGGGCCAAGAACTGATCTTTGGGGCACTCCATTAGTTACATCTTTCCAGTCTGAAAAAGACCTGTTCATTTTGACTCTATCTTTAATCCATACCACTTCATACCATGAGCTCTTATCTTTGCACCAGCCTTTTGTGTAGCACCTTGTCAAATGCCTACTGAAAATTCAAATATACCATACCTACAGTTCCCCTCTATTGACTCATTACATCTTCAAGGAATGCTAGCAAGTTTATCAAACATGATTTACCATTCATAACCACATTGACTCAGTTTGATTACATTAGGCTTCCTTAATTTTCAACTCCAACATCTCATCAACAACAGATGTTAAGCTAATAGGCCTACAGTTACCCGCTTAATTTGCCCTAAACTGATGTTCAGGCCAAGACTGGATTAGTCATTATTTCATTGAATGATGGAGCAGGCTCAGGGAGCCAAATAATCTTCT
>JARFYF010000002.1:16647073-16657512 GCA_030265395.1 Rhina ancylostomus
CAGGGATTGTCACAATGTTTCCTTAGCCACTGCAAACCCCCCCTCCCCTCTTCCCCCAGCAACCTGGCTGCAGGATATACAGGACACTGGAGGAATCAGGGTTCAAACCTGAACCCTATCACCCATCACCCAACTCAGATCTACCCACCAAAAAACTGCCAGGTTCCATGGAAATCTGCACTCTTTGAGAGATGGGAGAAGGGTTGCAATTATCACTAATTTGAAAACAGCCCTGTTAGTAACTTGGCAGCGAGGCACTTCCAATCTACACTCCTTTGGGTGGGTGCTCAGGTTGTTCACAGTGATACAGCTATTTACTTCTCATCAATTAATCAGGTAACATTCCTCTGCCCCTGGATATGCTGGCAGAGTTAGGAATAGAGATCAGTGGCGCCAGTTCAGTCCACTTATACTGGCAAAGTGCACCCGAGGATTTACAACACCATCATATTTATGTTTGGTCACAAAATTTCTAAAGGTTGGTTTACCAAAAACTAGCAGATGATCCAATGGCACAGGGCAGAGCAGTGCTGAAGCTCACACAGTGTATACTCAACAATAGCATACTTTGCATCCACTATGTCATCCATATTTATGTTGATCAATTTTTTTTCCTCTGTACTGTCCACGGGCACATTGGTGGGTAGAACAGGCAAGCTTGAGGATTCTGCTTAAGTGATTTATTTTATCTTTAGACAAATTGCCAACATTTGTGCCAATTCTGTTGTCTATTTTTAACTGCTGAAGTACTGTTAGAGTGAGGAGTAACACTTGATTTGATTGCATCCAGCTCATATTCACATTGGAGGCAATTGGGAAAACAGGCTGTACAAGGTAAAGCAATTCAAAATTATTAACCAGCTCTAAATTACATTTCTCTGTTGACATTGTTAATTAAAGATAGCTATTATCAAAGTCCAAAATGACATCTTTTATGAATGAGACCTTGATTTCCCTCCAAGTCCTCACCCTTGTCTCCAGAGACCTCAATTTCCTCATACCTTTCCATGTTTTCTCGAAGAGACTGTAAAATAATGGGACTGGTGTGAAGTCTTCCTTTCTTCTTGCAATCTTTAGATTCTAAGAGAATGAGGAGATTTTTGCCACATTAGCCTCATCCCACGTCTTGCACTCACTTCTAGCTTTCTTTACCATCCTGTTTTTTTTCGGGGGGTGGGGTGGTTGGGGTTTGAGCCAGAAGTGACATAGGTAGAACGTGAAGTGGTTTAATGGGTAATTGGAGGGAGGCTGTAGGAAATGAGTATTAAATAGTTGTCACAAATAAACATGTCCTAGTTTCCTCCTCATCTGAATGATATTTTCTGCTGGTGCTAGCTCTCAAGTATGATGAACAGAAAGCACACTGTAAAGATTGAAGTTTTTGTATCTATTTAGAATGTTTGTCAACTTAGCAAATAGGCAGCAGCTTGATGGCCAAGAGAAATTCCTCAATCAAGGAGGAAACCTAGAGCTGGTGGAACATAAAGCAGATTGTCCTATCTCAAACAAGCACCTCAAGTACTTGAGTGGGAAAAGGACAAATATATTTTTAATATGTACTTAATTATTCTTACTGATACAGAAAATAAAACCAAACATGTGCATTTGCATGAAAATTACCTTTTTGTATGGGCTACAGAAATCCTCAACTTTCAATCTTTACTCAGTATAATGATACTGAAGTGGTTTAACCTGGAAATTATATGCATCTGTGTTAAAATAATAGACAGAAGAATGATATGCAAACATACCAGGAACTAGTCTACAAATGTCATCTGTAAACTCTAAGCTTCTAAATGCTTATCTGCAGAGCAATGGTGCTTTTCATACAATTTGAAAATACTTGTTTTGTAATTCATGATACACAGTCTGCTTAAAACCAACCTTCCTTCTTTTGATTTTACATTTTGCTGTTGTACTGCCTACAAGTCTTGGGGTTTCACCGTGTTTTCTACAAATGAATTATAGGTCCACTGTCCTTCAAACAACTGTACTAGAAGTAAATGTGACTCTAAAAAAATCCTCAAAGCATCTCATTTTCAAATTCAAAAGGATTTACCTGCATTGGTAAATTTTAATGTATAACTTTATGTGAAAGTAACAACCCAATCGTTCTTTCTCTCCAAATTAGCCAAATGGACTAAACTCAACCCTCACTCTGTCATCCCCCCCCTTGATTGGAGGGGGTGTGATGGTACCATCCACCCTGCAGACATTTATACAAATACAATTGTTGGTGTTCCTTTGTTGACCTCCTCAGAGGCACACAAATGGTGCTTGAAAAGACTTCTTCTCAGCTGCCCTTCCTTTTCCCCCAAACAAGTTGAACCAGGCTGGTGAAACTTGCCCTGTAGGGGAAGACTGAGTGTAAATGTTACCTGCGATCTAGTTAACTTGGCCATCTTGGAAGCCCCTGTTATTTTAAACCGAATGCTTTCCTTAAGTAGCTTTAAGCTATAGTGTTTATCTGGACTATTAAAAACTAACCTTGTTGAAAAAGGCCCTAAGCTGTTTGATTAACTGCAGTGAGATCTGCCTTTTTGTTCACCATAGCAAAATAAGTACCCACCTTAGCAACTAGTTTATTCTCAGAACAACAATGATTTAATTCATTAGAACGACAGCTGGATTATGTAGCTATCTGTTGATGTGGCCATAAGTACAGGGCGAAGGGAAGGGGGTTGGTGATGTGGGGAATGACAGGCTAAAAAAATAAATGCACTCTGCACCTGGATTAAGCATTCACCCTTCACCACGTGATTACTATTCAAAATGGCCCTTTTGGTTGGATTTAGTACAACAGCAAATATTCAGTATCTGTCAATTGTATTGAATAGCTACTTGCCTTAAGCAGCCAGTTAGTTCAGTCTCAAAGGTGACTCCTTAATGTAGGTCAGGTCAAATTTCACAGTAACCTAGTAACCCCAGGCTGTGCAAATATTAGTGGGGATAAAACATTTCAAATATGAGTTATCTAGTTAGCTGCTAGTTTTAGCATTTAGAGACCTTGAACTGGATGGAAATATAATTTTTTTAAAATAAAAAGGTACTTGATATTGTTGGAATAAACTAACTTTATGTCAACGGAACAGGTAAACATTAGTTAATTTATATCTAGCATTTTTAACTTGATTCCTAACATAAAAATAATTTAAAGACGTATATTTGGGAAGCAGTAATTGTACAATAAATATATTATCCATGAAAAGCACATTTACACAATATAACCTTTTGAACATGGGATATTGCTTTTATATATTAGTGATATGGAATTACTGGTTTATTTGTGATTGTTTATATTTGTATCTGTTTCCATTTCACTCAACTTACCTTATACACGTTGCCGTGCCATATTTCTTCATATTTATCTAATTGCCTCGTGATTTTTGATCCTTGTCACCTTGCCAGTCTAGATCTCAGTTCTTCCACTTCTCCAGCAACTCTGTTTATCCGCACATGCCGTACAGAGGTCCACTGGCAAAAATAGTGTTATGAAGTCACTTTTCCTCATTCCAGGTACTGTTGACTATAACTATACTACAATTTTTAGTCTCTTTGTAATGAGTTAATTATTTCAAGACAAATGCCCAATACATACATGAATATTTTAAATTAAATGTCTTTATATCAATTGTTCATAATTTACTAGTCTTGGTATTGTTCTTTTGTTTATTGGTCAACAACAATTCCTCATCATGTGCCTATCAATACACATCTCTAGATCCAAGCAACACATTCTACAGCAAAGATACCTTTAATAGTAATTTTTTTTGTCATTTTCATAAAAGCAGAAAGTCACATTTGCAAGTATCCAGAACATTAACCTACAATTTCTTTCTTCTGATGCTTTTATCCATCCTTTGATAGCTTAAATTTTTTTTTTCTATTTGTCAACAACTATATTTTAGGCCTGAGCCAAAAGGATGGTGCTTACTTGACCATGGAAGAAGCTGTCCACAAAGATTTACTAGATTACAAGCACTGCCTCTGTTTCAAGGAGATTTTGAAATAAAGTGAAAAAAGCTTTTAAAACAATGTTTACTGTTTTGAACATCATTATTTTTGTTAAGTATTATCTTAAGAGGTACCTTGGGGTCCAAATCCATAGCTCCCTGAAAGTGGCTACACAGGTTAATAGGATGATAAAGAAGGCGTATGGTATGCTTGCCTTTATTAGTCAAGACATTGAGTTTGAGAGTCAGGAAGTTATGTTTCAGCTTTATAAAATTCTGTTTAGGCCGCATCTGGAGTATTACATTCAGTTCTGATCGTCCATTATAGGAAGGATGTGGAGGCGTTGGAGAGGGTGCAGAAGAGGTTTACCAGGAGTTTAAAGTTTGGTGCCTCATTACTTCAAGGACTTTAAAGTTTAGTGGCAGTATCCTAGTAAACCTTAAAGAGGAGCACTGGAAGCTGAGGGGAGACCTGATAGAAGTTTATAAGACTAGGAGAAACATTGAATAGGCAGCCAGGGCTGAAATGTCTCATTCAAGATGGCATGAATTTAAGGTGAGGGGGGCAAGTTCAAAGAGATGTGTGGGGCAAGTTATTTTACACAAAGACTGGTGGGTTTCCCGAATGTTCTGCCAGGGTGGTAGTAGGGGCAAATACGATAGAGGCATTTAAGAGGCTCTTAGATAGGCACATGAATGTGCAGAGAATGGAGGGATATGGACATTGTATTGGCAGAAAGGATTAGTTTAGTTAGGCATTTAATTACTAGGTTAATTGGTTTGGCTATACTATTCTATGTTCTCTTGAAGGAACGAGGCACCAAACTTTAAGAATCAAAGATAATGCTGAGTAGCAGTTCCAATATATTTCTCCTGATTGAACAAGGCTTAAAATTTTACAGGGAAAAGTGTATAACATGTGGAAATTCATATCAAATCCTTGATCTGTGAATCCATTGTGAAGACATCAGCAGCCCTTCCCGTGGAGGAACAGGGTATTGCTGGCAGCAGCCTTAGCATTTCCACATTGAACCGTGCATGTTTCAGCATCAGAAGTTGCTGTTAGTTTCATACAACAACAATGCTCAGCACTGATAGCTTTGCTGTCACTACTACAATAAATACTAGCTCAACTTATTCTGTGTATTATTAGTATTGCATGTTTTGACATTCCTGATTTAATTTTCTTCTATAAGTCAAAAAGTTCAGATGTTGAAAACATGAAATAAAAAGAGATGCTGGAAATACTCAGTAGGTCAGGCACCATCTGTGGAGAAAGGAAACAAGTTAGCGTTTAATAATATTTATCTATTTATTAGTTACACGTGCATCAAAACACACAGTGAAATGTGTCTTTTTGTGTCAACAACCAACACAGTCTGAGAATGTACTGGGGCAGCCCACAAGTGTCGCCATGCTTCTGGCACCAACAGAGCATGCCCACAACTTCCTAACCTGTATGTCTTTTTGGAATGTGGGAAGAAACTGGAGCACCTGGAGGAAACCCACGCAGTCATGGGAGAAGGTACAAACTCCAAACAGCAGCGGAACCGGACTCGGGTCACTGGTGCTATAATAGCATTACGCTAACCACTACACTACAGTGCCGCTTTCAGACTGGTGATCCTTCATCAGAATTGAAGTGGGGTCAGGGGTAGCTTCCAACCCTACAATCCACTGGATGTCTCGTTAACTTCTGTATTCCACCTCCTTCACCCTAATGTTGGTGGATGTGCCTTCGCCTCTAAAGGCTCAATTCCTTGGAATATCCTCCCTAAATATTCTATCTCTCTACCTTCCATTTTTCTATTAATATCCTCCTTAAAACATAACAGCTTGACCATGTATTTGATAACATTAGTTTGACATCCATTTCATCTAATTATTGACCTGTGAAACACCCAAGAATAATTATCTATGCTAAATATGTTATAAAAAGGTAAGTTATTATTACTTTTGTTGTCCACATGTAGCTCACAATGACAACTGATAGTAAAGGCTTGATTGGAAAAAGGTTAAAAAATTGATAGAATCAACAAAAAGTACTGGAATGACACTATTGGTTTAAGGGCACACATTTCATGCAATTAGTTCCAGATCTTATTTTCATTCCTGAAGCAACCATGAACCGATGCTTCCTATTTAAGGTTGGTAACTTACTTAGATAAGTTAATAAACCCTGGTAAGATCACATTGACTGACTAACCAATGGGGCACTTTCATGGGAAAATGAGATTAAAAACAATGAAAAGAAAACTAAGAAGACACCAAAAATATGTTTTTTAATTTATATTCATTAACAGAAATGTTCACTCAACAGGTGTTAACTTGACGGAAGTAAACTATTAATTATAAGTTGTCTGAAGCTGTACTTTTACTTTGATATCTGATCTTGCATTCCAATATATAACTAACTGTTACGACAGCTTCAAAAAATTTTGTTTTCAATTCCACAGAATCAGAATCATGTATACATTTGCATGTGAGTATAAAGAGTATTTCCATTCTGTGGCCAAAACAGTAAAAGATGCTGGATTTACTGACAGAGCAAAGATCTGATGAAAGATTTGGATTCTCATTTCCTTCTCTGTAATCTTGAAGGAAAAGAAAACTTTTTTTTTCTAAAATGGTCATTGGTAATAAGTAGGTTGAAAGGAGAATCATCACTTTTCCATTCTCTGAAGGAGATGCCGGAGGCAATGTCATCACAGAAACAATCAGGGATATTGAAATCCCTGCTGACAGATAAGGAAGGTTACAGGTGTCTAATTAACACATTTGTGTCTCAGGCTTGAAGTTATGTTCAAAGCTTGTGTATGCTGGCCTGGCTTCATCAACATTTTTTCAACCAAATACTTGGCTTTGGTGGTCTTTATTTTAATTTTACGATCTGACGATTCACTTTGTGCACCTGATCTGGTTCCATTTCAGCTGAGTGTGAGATGATGTAATTTTTCTTTTGATGCAATGCAGGAGAAATGTGGTTAAGTTGCCCTGGAAGTGTCCATATTTTGACATCCCTGGGACAACTATGACTTAATAGTGCAACACTGGACAGGGACCCCACTAAGACAACTGCTATAATTACCTTTTATCCTCCAAGTGTCCCCCCATCCAAAGCAACAACCATCCTTCATCACAGATCAACTGTCCAAAACCCACACATTATCCCCATATAACCTTCTTATCACCCTCCACTGACCCACATATCTCTCCACTCAGTCTGTGAGGCCCATGGCCCCCTAAAGGGGTACAATGGAGTAACTGGTCTCTATACTCCTGTCCTTCTGCATATATTCCTTCCAACCCACCAATTCACTCCAGCCACTTATCTGACCAGCATCCTCCATCCTGATCTTGCTCCCTGATTCTCTATCTTCTTAGACCCAACCTTACTCAACAATAAACATTCCCCCATCTCTCCACCTACTTGCTTACTGACCTGATCCTTGACTTCTGATCCACATGTCCCTCCAACTCTGGCACGGCCTCAGTTCCTGACAGCACATTTTCAACTGCAATGAAATGCAAGAGCCCTTAAATAGCAATTGGGGTTTGCAGTGATAGACTTAGGACTGATACAAATGCTAAGTGTGCTGCCGCTAAACCATCAAGCACATCCATGCGATGCACTAGAATTTCAAGGCCATTTTGTTAAAAATAGTGTTACTGGAGCTTGGTAGGACTGCTCGTTGCTCCAAAACACTACAACTGCCTCAGACCTTCCAGTCAAGACATAGGCAAAGTCAAGAAAACAAAAAACAGTAGCTTCACTAAGAGGGGGTCTCTTTCACAACCAAGCTCTTGTTTGTTCATATTTTTATTTTCCCTGAAATCCATTACCATTATTTGGGAATGTCTCTGTGCTTATCTTTGTGCAGCCCAGCAGGGTAATTCAGTTTTTGTTTAATCTGTCACAAATTCATTACGCATTGCCTGATGTGTCTGTGCAGGCAGAACTGTCTTGCTCAAATGATGGATGTGTGGGTAGAAGCTTCCTGTTTAGATGCAATCTCAGTTGTGTTGTAAGTGACAGAATCTGAAGGCAAAGTATGTATTGAGTGATTTGCCATAAACAAACTACCACTCCTCCCTCCGCCCCCCAAGGTGTGACAAGCTTTTGCTTTTCTGTTTTAACGCTTCACAGTGTTGTACAAAGTATTATCTACACATGATTTTTATTAGGCTAGGGACTCACTTGATTCAACATTATTTTGTCATAAATAGCTAAAAGAGGACTCCTTTACTGAGAAATATATCGACAGACACTCACCAATGCCCTTCTCCTTGTCAGAACCAATGCAATGAATATCAGCAGACTGTTTGGGCATGGGTGCAAGTATGGGGGTGGGTGATATGGGAATCACCATTGAGATCAATCAATTTACAGAAACACTTTCCAGCAAAGTCATACTTCCTCTGCCCCTTCCCCTCTCCTTGCAATGTGACAGCATAAATAAAAACTTGCATTTATAAACGTGTCCTTTGGAGCTTTGCATCTTCCCAAAGCTCTTTATAACCAATGAAGTAATTTTAAATTTTAATATTCCTGTAATGTTGGAAATATGATCAACTACACTCACCAAACTCCTGCAAATGGCAAAGTGATAAGATCCAATAACTTGTACCCAATAATTTATATGCCGAGTGAGGAATAAGCAGCCAGAGGAAATGGACACAGAGAAAATGCTTCTGCAGCTTTCTGAGATAGTGCCCTGACCTTTCACCTGTGAGGGCAGACTGGAATCTCAGGAGATTTGTGGCCTGTTTGCCTCAACAGCTCTCTAGGCTGAGCAGTTTGTCACTGCTTGAGGTGCTGCTGAAAGCACAAGCCCATATTGAGTTAAAATAGTCAACTCTTCTTTGAAGGTTGATTTGGAATCTTGGACTCAATCAAGCTATAGATTAAGGTTATTTGTTCTAAAACTTCAGGTTATTTGTTCTAAAACTGGCTGCATATCTCTAAAATTATGATCATAAAACTATTTTGAGTAACTTGACTACAAAGAAGAACTTTTATATGACATGATAATTAAACCACTCCCTTAACGACTTAATGTGTAAGGACACTACTTCATTCAAACTAGAACAAAGCATACAAGTTCAAATAGGCTGCAGTAAGTTAAATAAAAGTTGGATGCTGCAGATGCTGGCAATGTGAATGAACAATGGAAACTTCCTGAAAAGGTTAGCTTGGGAGTACTTGTAAAGAAAGAAAGAGGAAAGGATGACAAATGTTCATCAGAATTAGGCCAGTTCAGGTGAGGCTGCTTGTTGGAGTGCTACAATGACCTCAGCAAATTTAAGTAAGGAAGGAGTCAAAAATTAAGAGCCTGTACTTGATTAATCCCACTGGATATGTTTAGGTTCAGATATGACCAGGCTATGTTTCTGTCGCAGTACAAGAGTGTCAGCATTCACTGTCAAAGTATGCACATAAAATAATGAAATGCAAATTGCTGTCGATGTGTTATAGAACATAGAATAGTACAGCACAGAGCAGGCCCTTCGGCCCACAATCTTGTGCTGACATAGCTAATCCCTTTTACCTGCAGAAATCCTATATCCCTCCAGTTTCCTCTTATTCATGTGCCCATCCAAGCCCCTCTTAAAAGCGCCCAATGAATTTGCCCCCACCGCCCTATTAGGCAACATATTCCAGGCATCCACCACTCTGTCAGTAAAAAAACATACCCCTCACGTCTGTTCTGAACCTACCCCCTCTCACAAATGCATGCCTTCTGGTATTGAATTGCTCAACAATGGGAAAAAGATATTGCTTGTCCACCCTATCTATGCCTTTCATAATTTTATACACTTGCAACAGATCACCCCTCAGCTCCCACCGCTCCAGAGAAAAGAGCCCAAGTTTGTCCAGCCTCTCCTGATAGCATATGCCCTCTAATCCAGGCAGCATCCTTGTAAACTTCCTCTGCACCGTCTCTAAAGCCTCAACATCCCTCCTATAATGAGATGATCAGAATTGCGCGCAATACTCAAAATACTGCCTAACCAGAGTTCTATAGAGATGAATGATAACTTCTTGACTTCTATATTCAATACCTCAATTAATAAATCCAAGCATTCCATAAGCCTTCTTAATCACCCTGTCTACCTGTGCAGCCACTTTCAACGAGTCATGGACTTTCACCCCAAGGTCTCTCTGCTCTTCAACACTGTTAAAGGTCTTGCTCTTAAGAGTGTACTGAGATACTTCTACTCTGGGGGAGAAAATGTCTTGCCGCCTACTCTATCTATGCCTCTCATAATTTTATATATTTCTTTCAGGTCTCTCTTCAGCCTCCAACGCTCCAGAGAAAACAATCCAGGTTTGTCCAACCTCTCCTTATAGCTCAACTCTTCTTACAGGCACCATCCTGGTGAACCTCTTCTGCACCCTCTTCCTTAACCTTCTCATCCTTCCTGTCATGGGGCAACCAGAACTGCGCACAATACTCCAAGTGTGGCCTAACCAACGTTCTATAC
>JARFYF010000002.1:16657522-16669025 GCA_030265395.1 Rhina ancylostomus
GACTTTCTGGCTCTTATACTCAGTGCCCCGACCAATGAAGGCAAGTATGGCATATACCTTCTTTACCACCCTATCTACTGGTGTTGTCACTTTCAGGGAGCTATGGACCCCCAGACCTACAAACTCCCCTTTGAACACTACCGGTGAATCTGCCTCCACTACTACCCCTGATATTGCCTAACCACTCACTGTGTAAAAACATTTTTGCTCATGTAACTTGTCACTGAGACATGGTTAAAATAAGGCCAGGACTGGTAACTCAATATTCCAGGGTTTAGAAGTTTCAGCTGTGATGAGGGGTTGGACGGGGGTGGGATTTTAAAAGGGAGCAGGCATTGCACTAGTGACCAAGGTAGTAATAAAGGAGGATGTTTCAGAAAGCTTCTCTCTACCATATGGTTGAGCTCAGAATTAAAGAAAGGGGCAATCACGCAGCTGGGACTATACTACAGGCTTCCTGACAGTCAGCAGAAGATGGAGAAGTAGATATGAAGGCAAATCACAGAGAAGTAGCTCAGTCGGTAGAGCATCCAACTTTTAATCTGAGGGTCCAGGGTTCAAGTCCCTGTTCAGGCACTGACTTTATATCACAGGTAAATCTACTTGCAGGTAAATCTACATTCAGGAAGTGGGAGTATTAAAAGTGAAGTGAGGGTTCAGCATCACCATGTTCCCATAAGAGTGAAGTGTAAGGACAGAAAGTCCATGGAAGCCTGGTTGTCAAGGGTTATCAAGGGCTTGATTTAAAAAAAGCAGTTGGTAGGTATAGAGCACCAAAAATGGGGGGGGGGGGGGATCTTCAATAATATAGAAAGTTTAAGTGGGTGTTTAAAAATTAAAATAGGAGGGAAAAGAGAGGTCATGATTAAGGAAAATTCCCAGGCATTTTTTGTTGGTATATTAAGAGCAAGAAAATAATTCAGGAAAGAGTTGGGGTCATGAGGAACCAAAGGGTCAATATGTTTGTGGATCCAGATGACATTGGCAAGGTCTTAAGTAAATACTTTACATCAACATTCACAAAGCAGAAAGACATTGTAGTTGGAGATTTCAGTTGGAATGGTGACATTCTACAGCATGCTAAGATAAAAATGGAGCAGGTATTAGCTATCCTAGCAATCATAACAGTGGATAAGTCCCCAGGGCTTGATGAAGTCCCCAGGTTGCCAGGGGAGGCAAGGGAGGAGATTGCAGGGGCACTGATGGAGATACTTAAATTTTCACAGGCCATAGGTGAGGTGACAGATGACTGAAAACGTGGTACCCTTTATTCACAAAGGACAGTAGGGATACATCAGGTGATTATAGGCCAATTAGTCTAAGGGAGTTTATTGGAAAGAATTCTGAGGGACAGGATTGGTCTACACTTGGAAAAGCAAGGATTAAACAGGAATAGCCAGTACGGATTTGTCATGGTAGATCCTGTCTGACTAGTTAGATTTTTTCTGTATTGGTAACTAGATACATATATTGATGATATACAGTTGATACAGTTTACCTGGATTTCAGTAGGGTCTATTGTTATCAGCTCCAGATGCCACACAGTGGTACATATTTGGAGATGCAGTGGGCCAAGTACTAACCCCTGGGCAAACCCATTTTGCACTTTGCTCCAGCCTGCAAATAGTTTTTCACAACCACTGTCTATTTCCAGTTTCTGAGCCAGTTTCCTATCTGGATTGCCACACCTCTTCTTATTCCTTAGCTTTCGACCTAGATGACAGACCTATTATGTGGCACTTAATCAAACAACTATATATCACGCCAACTGCATTTCCTTCATCAACACCGTTACTTCATTAAAAAACTTTAAGATGATTACACACAATTTACCTTTAATATATCCATGGTGGCTTGATTTATTCAATTCCCATTTGTCCAAGTCACTGCTATTTCTGTACCTGATTATTGTTTCTAGAATTTGGCCCACCAAAAGTTAAAATGATTGATTCATTGTTAGAGTTTACCCTCACACCCTATTTGAACAAGATTTCCAATTTCCGGTCCTCATGCAGCGACCTTGAATCTGTAGATCTTTAGAAGATTATGTCCAGAGACTCACTAATTTCTTCCCTTATGCTCCTCAACAACCGCAGATGCATACGGTCTGGACCAGGTGATTAAGGGACAGCTCTGTTGAGGTGTGATCCCACTGGCTTGTACAACCCCATCTCCCCCAGAACGGGTCCCAATGGCCCAGCAATCTCAAGCCTTTCCTACTCCTTGGTGAGTGGCATGGGGAATGATCTGGAAGTTACCACCTACAAGGTCTTGCTTCCTACTATTTTTCTTAACTCTTGCAGGACCTCATCCTTTTCTCTAATTATGGACCACAGCCTCTTGCTGTTCATGCTCCCCTTCCAGAATGTCCTGCAACCATTTGGTGACCTCTTCAGCCCTACTAACAAGGAGGCAACAGACCACAGAAATGTCTGTCTGTACCTCAACCATGAAATCCCCCCATAACTGTCATTGTGATAATTATTTCTTTTTACTTTGACTAAAGCTCTATTGTGGATCGAGGAGAGGAGGAACAGATGGGGCAGGTCCTCTTTTCCCTCCATTCTCCATACGATTGGAATGTGAAACCAAATGGTGAATCTAGAACATGAGTGAACACCTTTCATTCACATGATACCAGAATGGTCCCTGTATAACTTAGGAACTTCAGGTACAGCTCACCTTTCTAATACCTTCTGAGTCCATCCAGAAACTTGTACATACTCCTTGGCTGAGACTGACCAGCAGCTCCTTCCATGGTGAAGACTGATCTGAGAACCCATTTAGACCTCTGTCATGCCCTCTGCTTCCATCGATAAATTTCCATTTTGGGCTCTGATCAGCCCTAACCTCTCCTCTTAAAACCTTTTCCTCACCATGTGCCTGCAGAATAACTTTGGATTCCTTTTCATATTTGCTGCCAGCCACTCTTATTTCCTTCTTTACTTTCCCTCCGAACTTTCTGTTATCCTGTTAAGTTGTGTGATTGAACATGGCATCTTTCATATGCTTTTTCTCTGCTCCCTTTTATTCTGTCTTTTTAGCCATCCAAGGAGCTCTAGCTTTAGTTTCCCTACCCTTCTCCCTCCATGTAAACATCTCCACACTAAAGGCTTTCCCTAGTTCAGCTACACTTTACCTGTCAAGCTTTGGCTCCATTTTACATTGGTCAGACCTGTTCTCATCCCACTGAAATTGGCCCATCTCCAATTGATTATTTTTATCTGGACAGAGTCCACATCTTTTACACTTTCCATAGTTATTCTAAAACTTATGATACCCTGATTACTGTTACCTGAAGGTTTCCCCAGAGATATCTATTTCTCCAGTGATACCTATTACATTTGGCCTGACTTATTTCCCAGCAATGCACCTTCCTCAATGGGCCAGAAATGTATTGATCAAGGAGGTTCTCCTGATTATATTTCAGAAAGTCCACCCTCTCTTTGCCTCTAATTTTATTGCTGTCCAGTTCATATCTGGAGAGATGACATTCCCCATTAGCACAGCTCTCTGACTTCAAATACCTTTTCCCTTTAAATTCTCTTCTCAGTATCCTTCCCATTAACTGGCAGCCTGTAGAACAGTCCCACTGGAGAATTGCACTCAATAGTTTCTTAATTGTAAAGCAATAGGTTCTGTCCTTGATCGTTTCCGATCATCCCTCGCCAACACTCCTCTTTCAACATTACCACTCCCCCTCCTTTCTTGCCACCGTCATCTTTCCCAAACACCTAGTGCCCAGAGATATTTAAGTCCATTCCTGAACTCTTCTTACCCAGGTTTCTGTTTGTGCCATAACATCATGATCCCATGTGGTTAATTCAGCCTGCAGCTAGCTAACCTTGTTTAATGGGCTTCTTTTGCTTACACACGCTCTGTAAACCTTGTCTAGTGCTACTTACAAACTTTCTATTTCTTGTTCTAGTGTTTTTTGCCTCTCCTCACCCACCCTAATCTTTTTTTACCTTTTTTATCCTCTTCAGTGCTACCTGATAGTGTCCACCTCCTGCCAAATTAGCTTAAACCTCACCCTACAACATAAGGGAAACTCCCAAGAGGATCTTGGTCCTGGACCTGTTGAAGTGCAATCCCTCAGGCCTGTATAGTCCCACATCCCCCAGAACTTGTCTCAATGGCTCAGGGTTCTAAAACCCTCCCTCAGGTACTACTCTCCACCAATGCATTTATCTGTACTTTCCACCTCTTGCTACATTCCCTGATGCATGGCATATAGAGGTAGCTGGTGGTTACTACCTAAGAGATCCTGCTTCTTGCTCTCTCTTAAATTTTTACATTTTGCTACATCATCGTTACTGATGTGGACCATGACCTCTGCTTGTTCACCCTCACCCTCCAGAATGTTCTGTAGCCCCACAGTGACATCCTTGACACAGAAACCAAGAAGGCAATATATCATCCTGGAGTCACAGTTACAATCACAGAAACACCTGTCTGTTTCTTTACTTTAGAATCCTCCATAATTGTGATTGTAATAATTAACTCTCATCACCTTGACTTAACCAGCATTGTAGATTAAAAAGAAGAGGAACTGGTGGGGTAGTTTCACTTCCAATGCTTTGTCCATTTGATTGACATATGAAACAAAATGGTGAGTCAGCGTCATGAAGAAACATCTTCCATTCACAGGAAACCAGAATGGTACCATCCTAATTTACTCCACAGCATCGTGACCATCTCTGTCCCATCAGGAAAGAGACTGGCACACCAGCAAATGTGTTCAGGTCCAATCTGCACAATATTCATTCAGACTTGAAATGCCTCCACAAATCCAATTCATCTAATGAACAATACAAGCACTTTCAATGTCTAACAATCATTTTTATTCTGATTTTAAATCCACCCAGACACCTATCAGTACTCTCTTTCTAATTCGATTCTCACAGATGTGTGCCAAGGGGAATGATTTGGAAGCCACCACCTAGGATATCCTGCTTCCTAATCTCTTTCCTAATCTGCCTGTAGGACCTCCTTGTTTTCTCTACAAATGTATTTGCTCTGGACTACAACCTCTGGCTGTTCACTCTCCCTCACAGAATGTTCTTATGCAAAGAGAGCTTGGAGAAACTTGGGTGGATCTTATAGGGTATGGCTGAGAGATCCAAGGGAACCACTGGTAACCATTTGAACACAAACAAATCATGGATTTAATGGGTGCATATTGAGAGTCTGGTACTTAGGGTGTACAAATACCACCATATCTACCACTATGTTCTGTCACTGAACTCTCCATAGAATACAATCAGTCTTACTCTCCTGGGGAGTGGTCTTCCCAAACCTTTACCTGTCTGATTCACCATAGCACAGGAGACTCCACTGAGGACACTAGGTCCAGAGAGTGAGAGGGCAAGATAAAGCTAATTTAAACCAAAATAATTAAAAATATTAAAATATATAGAGTACTTTAATTTAATTATTTTCAGAAATTCTTGCTTCTTACTGTCGGAGACATTTCAAAGCCTCAAAATTTTAGATAACAGATCCCAGCTATGAACTAATCAACCAATTGAAGATGTTGGTGTTACTTGGGGAAGGTTGAACATCAAAGAACACTAAGTTTGGATTGCACAGTACACAAAAAGTGCTGGCAACAGTCTGGGATTCCCAACACTAAAATCAATGAGTTTCTACTAGCTTTATTTTATTACATTTCTAGGTCAAGCAGCAGTTGAAGGTGGAATAAAGATGTCTAAAAGAGCCTGATATTGTTCATCAGTTGAATTGCTTTTTGTGACAGTATTTCTAGTCATGGAATGTAGTGTCAAACTGGAGCTGAAAGTATTTGCTTGTCCATAAGTGGTCTGGTGATGCTGGGGAAGATTACTTTCAATGAAACATGATTAATAAGCTTATTTTGCTGCAATTTGATGAGATTTTTCTCCATGATTAAGGATGAGTTCTGATGGCTGCTGACAGTTAAATACACCATGTGAGAATTGTGCAACATTAGTCAAGATAAAATGTTTATATTTCAAGGAAAGGAACTGCGGCAGCAAAGAAAAATAAGTATTTGCCGGATTAGGCATTTCTCACTGTGATTACTGAAAGGTAAGAGTACATTACTGTAGATAATCTGCTGAACACTGCTGGTGAGAAGTTGGATGATTGGAAGCTTGGGTTTTGTAGGGCAAAGAAGGCTGGTGGGTATAAAGACCAACAATGAAAGAAGGGCTTTGAGTTTGGATCGTTCTCAATTTCAACACAGTGAAGTGAAGGTGGGAGAAAGAGCTTGTGCTATGTTACTTCGAAAATCAGAAAATCTACAGAAGGAAATAAAAACACACAATGCCAGAAACACTCAGCATCTGTGGAAAGACACTTAACAAGACTTGAAGTTCCTCAAGTGAGTCAGAAAATGGTCATTTTTATATTTTACATCCTCTGCAGACCACAGCAGTTGATATCCTAAGTTTATAACTGGGATGCATTCCTCAAGATATGCTCGGCATATACAGTGGTAATGTAACCCAACATCCAAACAATGGGTCTTGCATAAGGTTTTAAGAAGTACAAATATGCTTTTGCTTGATATCTGCAGGAGTGATAGGAACATGTTTGACACTGGCACCTCACTTAGTGCTTGGGATGTGTTCCCAGAAAGGAGGGCACTTGTGGAATCAGCACAGGGATGGGTCATTGAAGCATTAAATATAGTGGGACGTGTTACTGATGGTGCTGCTGTGCCAGAACCCGGCATGAATTGCTTAGCATATGAGGAGCATTTGATGTCTCTGGGCCTGTGCTCAATGGAGCTCAGAAGGATGAAGGGGGATTTCATGGAAACCTATTGGATACTGAATGGCCTGGACAGAATGGATGTAGAGAAGATGTTTTCATTAGTAGGAGAGTCCAGGATCTGAGGACACAGCCTCAGAATAAAGGGGCGTCCCTTTAAAACTGAGATGAAGAGGAATTTCTTCAGCCCGAGGGTGGTAAAACTGTAGACTCTGTTGCCATAGAGGGCTGTGGAAGCCAGGTCATTGGGTGTATTTAAGGCAAAGACTAATAGGCTCTTGATTGGTAAGGGGGTAAAGGCATACAGGGAGATGGCAGGACACTGGGTTTGAAAAAAAATCAACTGTGACCTAATGACAGAGCAGACTTCATTGGCCAAATAGCCTAATTCTGCTCCTATATCTTATGATCTTGTGAATCCTTCCATTCCTGCTGCTGCAGGTTGCCGTGCTGGGATCCTGGTTTGAACCCCCACCCTCCTCAGCTGCTCCCCCAACAACGAATTGCTCGGAGCTTGATATGGGGACTGGTGTTGGAGGGCTGGGGGTCGGGGGGAGAGGTGCAGCTGCTCACTACTGCAGTGTTGGAGAGGACGTGAAGTCTGACAGTGGGGGGGTGGGGAGGAGAAGAGGGCAGTCTTATGGGGAGAGGGGAAGAGGGAAGGACAACAGGGGAAGGGGGGAGGAGAGGGCTGACCAACAGCAGGAGGGGAGAGTGCAATCCCATGGTGCTGGGGAGGAGAGGGCACCAAAAGGGGGAGAGCAGAGAGCAGTACAAGAACGGGAGTCAGAGTGATTGCAATGACAGCGTGGTCCCATCAGGGATGGGTTACGTGGCACACCAGACAATGACCACCAGGGCACAAATACTCATCCTATAGGACAGAGGCTGCAACAGACATTGACAGAGGAGGCACCTATAAATATGCACATTCCTACTGCTACATGTCAGTAGGCCAGGATTTCTACCTACAATTCTCCAAGCATTTTCCATTGGTGTTTGGTTTGGGAATAGGTCAGACACAGAGGCCAAGAACCCAGATATAGTGATCCAGCTGTAGGCACGTCTGCCAGCAGAGGTGGACATGGGTTCCTACAGTGGGAGGAAATAGGGCAGACCAACAGTGCAGGAGAAGCAAATCAGCAGAGGCTTTGGCAGCAGTCCAACTTTTGAGGCCACATAGACGGTCAAATCTGCATCCAATTGACGTCATGACCCACTCATACACACTGATATAAAAGTTGCCCCAAACACTTTTGGTCTCTTCAAAACCACCTGTAAGATTGATTTATTCAGCAGGTGTTAAGGTAGTTTTGCCTTCGTGGACTGCAGAGTCTGCTCCCTCCAAGACATGGAACTGCACAGTAGTTGAAGAAAGCAGACAACAGAGCAGGAGTCAAAATATATTTAACATCCAATATTTCAATGAGATTGTGAAGTGTAACACTTCGTCTGTTATTGCTAGAGGTTACAGTTTGATAAAGCTCAGAACTGTCAATGCCATGGAAAGGCTCACATTTGTAAATGTCAAGATTACTACACTTTGTAAAAGTAATGTAACATACTTGTATATCCAGGAGAAGAGCACTAATTCCCTACTAGAATTTAATTTGCTGCAACTATGACTGATGTGCATTGTCTACATTTTCCATCCCTGTCCTTATATCTATTAAATTGAAATTTGATATGAAGCAAAAAGAAAAAAAAAATCACAGATACTGATTCATTTCAGAGCTGAAAATTCTTTTTTTTGAGGGGGAGGGGTTGTTGATTAATATCAAACATTCCACACTTTCTGGTTTGAGGAGCTGAAGAGTGTTGAGCTTAATGCAAGCAGATACTTTACTGGTTTCAATTCCCCAGTCAGGTCATTATTTCTCTTCCAAACTGCATTTATCTTGGTTATATTGTTTTGTTACTTGGACAGGGTGCTTAAAAACTATGTGTATAAGCAACATTGTTTACAGATGGCACAAGGACACTTGCTTGGAGTTCTTGTTCTCTCTCTCTCTCTCTCTCTAGATTATTGAACCTACAAGATTGATGGCCTGATATGGGACTAAAACCCTTTTTGTTGCCCAGTCAATCAATCGGCATGCTGAATTTTTAAGACAATATGATCTCAGCAGAGAGTGAACATTAAGCCAATAAGAGGTTCCCAGATTAATGTCATGCACTGTGGTACAGCCACCTGTCTTGCTCTGAAGTCAAGGTCATTACCAACCTACAGTATTGCTTTACACAGATCTTGTGAAGAGTTTTGTGCCATAAAGCTATTAAGATTTCAAGGGCCTTGATGGGCCCTTCTTGGACTGATTAATATATTTTTCATGAGACTAATCTGCTGGGTAATGATGAAGTACTGCAAATATTCAGATCAGAGTTTTATGAACTGGCTGCTTCTAAATGAAGATTCCTATTTTTTGAACAAATCTGTCATCTCACCACTGATCTCCTCTGCTCAAAATTCTGTCGGAGATGAATGCTTGCTCACTCAAAAAAATCACAGTGTAGGCATGCATTCTGTGGAGAGTACCAGCAGTGACAGATTCCGTTCATTAATGAACAAGCAAAGGTTCATCATCCCCATCTTTATTCCACATGTTGGGTAAGAATTTCCTCCAAACTTCTCATGTGTCCAAAAGCTAAGTAACATACTTCAACAGACTATTGTGTACAATTTTCAAAACCTCCACCACGGAGCCAATATAGATACATTTTCCACTCTCACCCTCTCTTCATGAACCCATGAACACTACTTTATTATTCCTCTTTTGCACTATTATTTACTTATGTGACTTGTAGTAATTTTTATGTCTTGTACTGTACTGCTGTCGCAAAACAACAAATTTCACAACGTATGTCAGTGATAATAATCCTGATTCTGATTCTCAAGTGGTGATTAACTTGTCATCCTTCCAATTAACAAACTTGATTGAGTTTTTTAAGTAGGTGACAAAGATGATTAATGAGGCAGAGGATGTTGTCTACATGGACTTCAGTTAAGCATTTAACAAAGTCCCTCATGGTAGGCTGATCCAGAAGATTAAGGCACATGGGATCCATGGACACAGATATCATTTGGAAGAAAATGTAGGTGGTCTGATCAGTAAGTTTGCAGATGACATGAAAACTGGTCAAGCTGTGGATAGTGAGGAAGTAGTCAGAAGAAACAGCTGGATATAGATCAACTGCAAATATGGGCAGAGGAATGGCAGATGGATTTTAATCTGGACAAGTGTGATGTGTTGCACTTTGGGAGATCAAATGCAAAAGGAAAGTATACAGTTAATGGCAGGATCCTTTAGACCACTGATGTACAGAAGGATCTTGGGATGCAAGTCCATAGCTCTCTACAAGTGGCAACACAAATAGATAGGGTGGTAAAGAAGGTGTACTGCATACTTGCCTTTATCAATCAGGGCACTAAGAATTAAAGTTGGAAGTCAAGTTGCAGCTGTATAAACATTCGGTTAGGCCACATTTGGAGTATGGTGTGCAGGTCTGGTCACTGCATTCCAGGAAGGATGTGAAGGTTTTGGAGAGGGTGCAGAACAGGTTCAGCAAGTTGTTATCTGGATTAGATAGTATTGGCTGTAAGAAGAGGTTAGACAAACTTGGATTGTTTCCTCTGGAATATCAGCCACTGAGAGGAAGGAAGTTTATAAAATTGACCTGTTGGAAGTTTATAAAATTATGAG
Source organism: Rhina ancylostomus (assembly GCA_030265395.1). Classification (NCBI taxonomy): domain Eukaryota; kingdom Metazoa; phylum Chordata; class Chondrichthyes; order Rhinopristiformes; family Rhinidae; genus Rhina; species Rhina ancylostomus. The sequence goes on from JARFYF010000002.1 coordinate 16,667,980, forward strand.
AGGCATGGATAGGTTAGATGGTAAGAGTCTTTTTCCCAGGGTGGAAATATCAAATAACAGAGGGCATAGACTTAATGTGAGAGCAGGAAAGTTTATAGGAGATTTGTGAGGCAAGCTTTTTTCTTGACCAGAGTGATGAGTACCCGGCATGCTCTCAGGGGCTGAGGCTAGCCCCAGAATTTGTGACTCACCACTCCTGAGCAAGCACCTGCACATGCTTGAGAGGGCAATGATAACAATCAGGGTCTTTGCCTGCACGAGTCAGGTGAAGTACAGTTCCGCTGAGCATTCCAGCACTGAATAAAGGCCCAAATGAAGAGGGAGCAGGGGCTCACATGCACCAGGACTTTGCCAACATTTGGAGTTGTGGCAGCAAGTGGCAAATTTTTGTAGGGCCACAAAAATGCCTAACAATGAGCATCACCAACATGAGGAAGTCTAACCATTTCCCCTCACCATTTCATCTCATTACCTTTGCCCATTTTGGAGCTCATCACTGACCAGAAACTGATTCTATTGCTGTAAATATAAGATCACATCAAAGGCTCTGTATCATACGGTGATAATTCCTGATTTTGCAAAGGCTGTTTTATCTTCTGCAACTCACAATTCAGGAGAGCTGTAGAATTTTCCACTGATCCAAATACAGTGAAGAAGTTTAACCCATTCTGCACTAAGTATTGCAGCCCGAGTCATTGCACTGCAGCGTACCATTGATACAGTGCCTGAACAAACTGGATGGAAGCAGCTTATCGCGGCTTCCTTGCCAGCACCTGAAAAATCCTCAATATCTACCTGGAAGAACAAAGCCAATAAGGTTCTCTAACACCTCAAGGTGGACTCCATTTCACACACTCTCTTAATTTGTAAATAAGTATCCCCAATCCTTTGTGCCCGCTCATTCATTATATGAAGCATAGAACAGTACAACACAGAACAGGCCCTCCAGGCCACAATGTTGTGCTGACTCTATTCCCTCCTACCTACAGAATGCCCATATCCCTCTATTTTCCTCTCATTCATGTGCCCATCCAAGCCCCTCTTAA
>JARFYF010000002.1:17218013-17228929 GCA_030265395.1 Rhina ancylostomus
ACCGGATTACTCTCAACAATCCATACGTGGATTGAAGTGACAGTCACAGTTATTGTTTCTCATCCATCAACAGAGAAGACAAACAGCCTGGTGTCTCTCTCTCTCTCTCTCTCTCTCTCTCTCTCTCTCTCTCTCTCTCTTCCCCCCTCCCCCCCTTCGGACTGACCCCGACTGGTTGTTTCAACAACAACATCATGACGTTCTTTATCTTCTGTTGACGTAAGCACGTCACACACACACGCACACACTATCTTAAAGGAACCTCACTAATTGTAACCTAGTCCGTAACACTTATATTTGTTTAAGTATGTTTGTTTTATTTTATAGTCATAATTGCTTTTATCAATTTGCTGTTCTGGTTTTTTTTGGCAAGGGAGTGCTATCATAATTTTGTTGTGCTGTTGTCCTGCAACAGTACAATGACAAATAAAGAAATCTTGAATCTTGAGAGAAAATTCCAGATTTTTATTATCCATTGTGTGAGAATGGTATTTCATTTCAGGACAGGTGAACTCCAATTTTATGGTTATGCTTCTTCGTTCTGGACTCATCCACCAGAGGAAGTAGTTTACCTTTTGTATTAAATCCTCCATCATCTTGCACATTGTGGTTAGATCACACCTTCATTTTATATAGTTGATGGACACCAAGCCCTGATATTTTTTGTCAAATTAGCCTCAGTGTTGTAAATGCAAATGAAACCTATTCAAATGAACAACAAAGGAGGCATAAACTATACAAACACATAGTTTGCCTTTTCATTACTTGTTAAGTACATTTCAGTCTCTATCCATATGTCTCCCACCAAGATCTGTGCATATCTACACATGACAGAAATCCCTAATTTAGATGAGGACCAAAAGCAGAAGAATATTCTGCAGTGGCCAAGTTTATGCCAAGGATTTTTGATTTACTGTAATCCTACTCACATTTTTTAACAACCCTTCCAACTCTGGGCACATGTAGATTATCATGCTTAACATGGAAGTATTTATCTGCATTGTTATATTTTATCAAATAGTAAATCATACTGATATTAAAAAAATGGAAAGATCATAATTGTTTTAACTGTTCTAATTCTAACTCTTCCTTGAATAGAAAAAAAATGGAGATTGTCAGGTTTAAAATAAGCATACCTTGCAGTAACCACACAAAATGTTCATTTTAATAGATAAGCCTAACATTGTTGCAAAATATCATTGCCTCAGAAATACCATTGTAGTTAATACTAAGCTATTGCATTTTGCTGTTGTTTTTGCTCAGTGAGGGCCACTACTTGGAATGTTCCATAGTCACCTTCCATCACTTCACAGTGCAAAGCAATAGTCGGTATTTCTTCCTGCCTCACCTTTTCTCTTTAACAAAGAGGCAAACTAAAACACAGCACTTAAAGGCATGTTGAAATAATCTCCTTTCTCATTGCAGTATAAATAAAAGGGAGAGTTAAATCTAGCACACAGCATGTGTAAGGATGTGCCATGGTATTTTCATTAATTAGAAATCCAATTCTATCTGTTTCTATGCCATTACACACAAAAGAACATAAGAAAAGAGGCCCTTCAAGCCTGCTCTGCCATTCAGTATGATCATGGCTGACCTATGCTGGCCTCAACTCCTCTTCTGTGCCTATTCCCCATCGTCCTCAATTCCTAAATTTTTCAAATACTTGTCCATATCTCCATCTTAAATATTTCTAATGATTCAGCTTCCACCACGCTCTAGGACAGAGAATTCCAAAGATTCACTCTGAGTTAAGATATTTCTATACACCTCAGTTTTAAATGACCAACCCCTTGTCTCGTAACAATGTTCCCTTGTTTGTGACTCACCCATTACTGAAAATATCTCAATACCCCTGTCAAAACCCCTTCAGAACTTATATGTTTAAGTAAGGTCACCTCTAATTATTTTAAACTCCAAAGAATACGGACCCAAACTGTCTAGCCTCCTTTGTTACATTTTCTTTGAGGGAAATAACCTACCTCAAGGCAACAACCACAAATGAAAAAGAGCAAAAAGGGAATGTGAGATAAAATAGTTCAGATGCACCAAAGTACTTACAGACCATTGAACCCAGTTAGCTAATGCCTATATTTATGCTCAATACAAGCCAACTTCCATTCAACCTCATCTCACTTGTCAGCATATCCTTCTGTTCCTCTCTTTCTCCTTCATTTTGCCTCAAATGTAAAATGCCATTTGTTTGAATTTAAAATATAGGGTGGAGATTTATGCATGACCTTGATTTTAAGGTGGATTTAAGGTGGGTGAGAGGTGGGAGGCAGTCTAGAATTGAATTGGAATAACTTGCGATTTTACAGTCATACCTTCAGTGTATACAACAAATTCAGTATACTGCTTCCTGTGAATATATTTGTGGCTATTCAGATAAGATATCTTTATTAGTCACATGTACATTGAAACACACAGTGAAATGCATCTTCTGCGTAGTGTTCTGGAGGCAGCCCGCAAGTATCGCCACGCTTCTGGCGCCAACATAGCATGCCCACAACTTCCTAACCCATATGTCTTTGGAATGTGGGAGGAAACCAGAGCACCCAGAGGAAACCCACACAGACGCAGGGAGAATGTACAAACTCCTTACAGACAGTGGCCGGAATTGAACTGTTCGCTGGCGCTGTAAAGTGTTATGCTAACCACTACACTACTGTGCCTGCCATGGTTCTGTTTCTGGTTTTGTCCACAAGTCAAAACATTATCTCCCCTCTCAAAACCCTAACATGAGTTTAGGTTTTGAAAGCCTGTAAGCAGGTAGAGTAATGGAACAGGTTTCCAAAGTTTGAGGAGTTGAGAAAGAAAGAGTTGATGTAGAAAAAGATGCAATTTGAACAGAGATAGATTTGGAGCTTGAGCTACATAAAGTGATGGGATTGGAGTGGAAAGTTCAGTGAAATTAATTGCCCTCCTATCAGTTTGTTATATTTTGGCATTATCATTTGTCAAATGCCACATAAGGGTAAATCAGAGCAGATGATCAAACTCCTGGCCAAGGAGGTCAGAGGAAGAGAGGAAGAGGCTTTGGAAAGGATACCAGAGCTTACATCCCTAGGTTGTAAAAGCCATTGGCAAAGGTGAAGGAATAGGTTTGAGAGCAATGATAAGAGTTATAATATTTGGAGTTGCCAGTCTGAAAGTCAGTGCAAAGTAGAACTTGGCATTATTTAGGATATGGATGGGAGATTTATGCACGACCTTGAAATTTAAGGTGGGTGACAGGCAGGCTAGAATTGCACTGAAAAAGACCATTGTGACTTTACAGCCATAACTTTAGCACATACAAAAAAAATCAGTATACATTGGGGTGTTCATGATACTGCCTCTACTGTGACATTGTTTACTTTACGAACTTTCTCACCTCAAAGCACTTGTGATTTCTATCTTAAACTAAGATTAACCATCATCTCCAAAACTACGATTTGGTTCCTGTCAAAACGTATTGAAATATAAAAAAATCTGAGTCCTAATTCCAATCCAGCACTTCCATATTTCATGAGAACAGGATAGGGAGTAGGTCATCCACCCATTCCAGAAGATGGGTTGGCAATTTGAATGTTTTATGTGATTGGGAACCACTGATTTAAACTGTTTTACAGATGTTGGGAAACCTATCAAGTGAAGGGAAAAGGTTGTGCCCTTAAAATAATGCTTGGAAGCCAGGAGGAACAGGATTGCATCTTACTAGCCCCAGGTAGCTCGACAAACAGAAATTCCTATTCACACAAAGAACGCTTGGGCCCTGGATTATAATAAGTACCTGCTCCATCCTGGGGCCTGTCCCCAGATCCTCCCAGTACAGCTGGAAACCATTCTGCCACTCAGGCTATCCTCCTGTTGAAGATAAAGATGTTCAATGTAGAGTTAAAACTCTGCAATTTCAGGGAAAAGCACTATACAAAGCTCCACAGCTGGGCTTCTTGTCCCACCACTGTACTGTCCAGGCCTGTATTTTTAAAGCTGTTCCAATACTATAGGCAGAGTAAGGGATTTGATACCAAGCATGCACAAGAGGAGAAGTGGTGCTTTAAATCTGCAAAGAGTTGTGGACACAGCTCAGCACATCACAGAAACCAGCCTCTCTTCCATGGACTCCTGTCTATACTTCTCACTGCCTCAGTAAAGCAGCCAGCATAATCAAAGACTCCCCCCTCCCATCATGTAGAGAATACAGAAGCCTGAAAGTACGTACCACCAGGCTCTAGGACAACTTCTATCCCCCGTTATGACTATAGAACAGTCCCCTAGTATGATAAGATGGACTCTTGACCTCATAACCTACCTCATTATGACCTTGCATATTATTGTCTACCTGCACTGCACTTTCTCTGCAGTTGTTGCACTTTATTCTGCATTCTGTATTGTTTTCCCTTGTACTACCTCAATGCACTGGGTAATGAAGTGATCTGTATGAACAGTATGCAAGACAAGTTTTTCACTCTACCTCGGTACAAGTGACATTAATAAACCAATACCAATTCCAATTCTAAATCTGGTGTACACTGGACTAATCTTTGCTTGTTTAGTGTTTGGTTGTGGGAATGCATGTAGGGGGTAAGATAAAAGATTACTGCAAAGAAACCAGAAAACATGCTTTGGTATCTTTGCCCATTCCTTCTGAACTCAGGTAATATACCTGCTGCTGAGGGTAAAGCCAGGAGCGGAGAGGTGTTTTCAGCTGAGAAGCTCCTTGTGAATCAGTTGGCCTTTTGGGGCTTACACTTGAGCCCCTTGTAAGGGCATGGGGTTGTTACAACACAAAGCAACACGATAGAGTTAAGGCACAGGTCAACTGAACACAGGTTGAAAACCAGAAAAAAAATGCAAATATTGGAATTCTGAAATAGAAACAGAAAATGCTAGAAACTCTCAGAAAATCAGGCAGCATCTGTGGAAAAAGAAATAAAGTTAATGTTTCAGGCCTGAGATACTGAAGAGGTGGCTTCCTCTGCACTGGACAAAATCAAATGCAGACTGGTTGATCACTTTGTGAAACAACTGCATTCAGTGTACAGGAGTAACCATGAGCTTCCTGTTACCTGCCACTTTAATTCTTCATTCCACTCTCATCCTGATCTGTGCAACTGTAGCTTTTTTGCATTATTACAACAAGCCCTAATGCAAGCTTGAGGAAAAGCACCTCCTCCTCAATCTGGGCATATTGTAGCCTTCCAGATTAAATGTTGAAAACTCCAACTTCAGGTAACTTGGTCTTTCTTTCTGACTATATCATGAGTGACCATTTCTGTTAGTCATCCATCTGTGATTTTAGCTCATTTTTTCTTTCTCCATTAGTACAGCCTAACCTGCATGGCATGTACCATCACCCAACTGTTAACAACACATAACACAGACAAAGCAGCATAAACTGCCTCTAATAGCTCAATGAACCCATTTGGTCACACCCTATCAGAGATATTTCCTTTGTTTTGCCCATCCTCTTTGCACAGATGCTGCCTGACCTGCTGAGCATTTCCATTATTTACTGTTTTTAAGCCCAGGGGCTGACTGGCCTCCTATTCCTGTCCAACTTTCAGTCACCTGAGTGAGAAGGTTGCTGCTGCTGCAGTTCCATTAACCCAGCATAAGTTGCTTAACTTCAGGAGAGGAGAGAAAACCAAGAAAATAAATCCTTCCACTTTCATTCCCTATTGATCACCCTGTGTATTCTACCCCTGACTGGATGGCGACTTAGTCCCAGGGGGTCAGCTGGCACACGTGGAACTTGACTGTGGTGCTTGCATTAAATTCTGAATTTAATACACAGTGTGCATCTGCTTGCATGCACTTATTTTGTCAGACCTCTGTTTCTGGGAGCAGCAGCAGTCAATAATGTTGTCAAGCAGACACCAAAATGAGATACTTAAACAGCTCCTGACAGAAGCATTGTATTCAGTGAACTGGCATTAACTGTGTAAGTACAAACCAGAATACTTGGTGGGCGCCAAATGGAGCACCTGTTTTATTTGAGAGGGTTGGGATTAAATGATTACCTCCGGGACTGATTCAGTCTGCTTGTTTATGGCAGAGTGATCTCCAAACATCAAATATTAGCAGTTGATGGATCCACAATTTGCCACTTGTGAGGGTGGTTGTGTTCTTGAATAGTTGCTCCGGGTGCAATTGTCACTTATTCACATCTCAGCCTCTAGTTCTTTATAACTTGGGACTGTGGCCATTGGCAACAGACACCTCCTGAATCCACATGCAGATTCTTCTTAATTATCCTTTGAAATGTTCTGATTCTGAAGAAAATGAACATTGGTATTCGTATTGGTTTATTAATGTCACTTGTACCGAGGTACAGTGAAAACTTGTCTTGCATACCGATCGTACAGATCAATTCATTACACAGTGCAGTTACATTGAGTTAGAACAGAGTGCATTGAGGTAGTACAGGTAGAAACATAACAGTACAGAGTAAAATGTCACAGCTATAGAGGAAGTGCAGTGCAGGTAGACAATAAGGTGCAAGGTCATAAGGAGATCATGAGGTCATAGTCCATCTCATTGTATAAGGGAACTGTCCAATAGCCTTATCACAGTGGGATAGAAGCTGTCCTTAAGCCTGGTGGTATGTGCCCTCAGGGTCCTGTGCCTTCTACCTGATGGAAGAGGTATTGTAATACATTGTAATACAGGAGAATCTGAAAAGACATGTGTAACCTAAAGTAAAGCAGAGGCAGATTTTGTGTGAGTATTAAATCAGGATTGCCAACCAATATACAGGTTTGTTAAAATAGAACTGAAAGTACTGGAAACACTTAACAGTTCAAGTAGCATCTGTGGAAAGAGAAAGAGGGTTAGTGTTTCAGGTCAGAGACTTCAGATCTCAACCAGGAACGAGAGAAAGCAAGTTAGTTTGAAATTACAGGAAGGGCGAGAGAGGGATGCATAAGCCACGTGGAATATGTCTGGTAGGATAAAGTCTGGGTTGTTGTGGGATAAACTGTTAATGAAGCACTCTGAAAGGTTAATGAGGGAAGTTAGAGAGAGAAAAAAAGTATGTAAAAGATATGAAATGTAAATCAGAACTGTAGGAAATGCCCTGTATATATGGGAGTGTTAGCAGAGATAGAAAAACTGAGTTAGTGTTACAGATAGATGGCTGACAGCAGAAATGGCTAATTCTGAAACAAACAGAAGAAGCAAGTTACCCAAAATTGTTAAAATTGATATTGAATTGTAAGCTTGCTGAATTAAGAAACAGAATTAATATATACTCTATGTTGGTCTTAAATACAAAACCACCATCCATATATTGCATTATTATTCTCCAGTGCAATACAAGGAATGCATTAGTACTCTAAATCATTTTCAGTTTAGAAAATTTTGTGACACTTGGTTTCCTCCCAGCTGCTGGGTGATGCAGTGGCAAGGTTGGTAAAGCTGATATCTTACAGGTCCAGTGATCCAGGGTCAATCTTGATGTCAGACTGTCTGTGCAGAGTTTGAACCTCCCTGTAACTGCATGCATGGGTTTCCCCTATAGATGCAGGAGCTTCCTCCCACATCCTAAAGACGTGTGGGTTGGTAGGTTAATTGGCAGATGTAAGTTACCTTACTGTGTAAGTGAGTGGTAACATCTTTGGGGAGTTGATAGGAATGTGGAGAGAATAAAATGGGATTAATGTAAGATTAGTCTAAATAGGTGCCTGATGGCTGCTATGAACTCAGTGGGCTAAAGGGCCTGTATCCCTGCTGTATGACTCCAATACTGTATGACGAATGTTTTCTGGCCTGCTGAGTACTTCCACTGTTTTCTGCCTTTATTTCAAATTTCTAGCACTACAGTACTTTGCTTTAGATAAATACACAGATGGATGTCAAAGCAAGACCTAATTACAGATTCTTGCAATTGCATGTGTCATTTTGCCTGTTGACAGTGCATTGTCATTATTGCTGAACAGCGTAACTGAGGCTGTGTTTCAGCTTGTTGAAGAGGTAGTATATTAAATACTGTGGGCAAAAGCAAAAAGCTGCCTGATGTTCAGAATTTGCAACAAAAGTAGAAAATAAAATGTTCAACTGGGAGAAAGGAACAAAATAACATTTTAGGACTAACCCTCCTTCAAAATGCAAAGCATTCACTGTAACTGAAACCAAAAATGCCTTGCCCTACGATCACTGGGGCTTTCAATACTGATCAATGGATGTTTATTACTGGTAATATCAAGGGTATGAAGCAAATAAACAGATATGGAGTTCAGGTACACATCAGCTGAATTCCAATTGAATGTGAAAGTGTCTTTAAGGAAGCTGAAAGGGCTCCTCCTGTTGCTATGTTCCTTTGCTCATAGTAGAAAGCTTGCCCACATGTAACTGAGGCAGTATTTTTGTCAATATTCTCATTGTTAGCCTTTGAGGTTTCATATTGCTTCTGAATTGAGGTCAAAGTCTCCTCCTGGACATGAATTTCATGTCCAGCAGTAACAGACATTCTTTTCTGCTGTTGAGACTATTTGTTAACTGAGGTGGATTAAGTCCAGATGCCACCTGTGACTAGCATGTGGTACTGCAACCTGCATTGTGATCATGGAACTCACTCAGACTTCAGATAATCACTGCTCTGAGGGTATTCTGAAGGCTTTGCATATTGTTCCAGTTGTTCTGTTTTGTAATATAACTTTATAATTGGGCTGTACTAACTAAATTTTGGAATACAGCTCTAAGTACTAATCTGTCATGAAAAAAATCAAACCAAAGTTCTCCCATATCTTCACTGTTTTGTTGTTATAAGTTAAGATTTGTTCAATACTCCTTTAGTTCAGCAATGTTTCCACATATTTTCACAACAAAACTTAACTACAAAAACTACATAAAAGTAATAAATGCCCATTGCTACCTGACATGAGTGGGTTATCTTGCTTGACAATACTAATTTCCAAAGTTTCCATATGCTTTCCATTTCCCGCACTACACTGCTGAGAGTGAATGATTACTGGAATGCCAAACTAGCTTTTTTTTTCTGAAGAACACTCATCCAGGTGTTCCATCTGAACTCCAAATTATAAACTACTTACAGCATGGACGGAGATCATTCAGCCCAATTAATCCATGGTAGTATTCACATCCCATACTAGCCTTCCTCCATTCCACATCATCTCATCTCTTTTTATTTCTTTTTCCCTCATCAACTTACTTCATTTCCTTGTGAATGTGTTTAAGCCAACCACTGCAAATGGAAATTTGTTTGCTTTGATCATTGAATAATCCTGTAGAACTCGTTTCTTCAAAAAAAAGTCCCAGAAAACCCACTTTTTTTCTTGAAAGGCATAACCTCTCTTTTAGGGTATCATTATAGTCAATCTTTATATTTTTGTCTTTTGTCTAACTCCTTTCCATTACCAGAGACCAGAAACATCCACACTGCTCCGTGCCTTCTAAAAAAAGCTTCTCTGCTCTTAATTTCAATTTCTGTGGAAATTAATCTCAGCATGTGTTTTACTTCTACTTTTTTGTGGCTTTATCAATCTGTTAGTGTGACTTTGGTCCTCTAACCCTACTTAGTCCTGAAATCCAGCTGTTGTATGAATATCAATTCTTGGGGGCCACATTGAAATCTATTTAACATTATGTTACCACAGAGTCCTCTGTGGAGGAAGAACCACAAATCATGAAAACCATTGACTGTGAAAATGAAGCATACTATTTGGTGACTTCTCATGCCCTCCTACAGACACTTTATACGACAAGAGCAGCAAAAAATCTTCAGAAAGCAGATATTTGGTATTATGGAATCTGCAGGCACCATTTAAACCAGCTTGAATCGAATTGTTAAAAATGTTCTGAAGTCTCGGAGACAACCCAACTATGGAGAAACTCCTTTCATCTTCTCAAAGGAAATCAACCGAAGTCCCAGAAGTGTGCAACAAATAACACCAGTAACTTTAGCTCCTTACACCTTTGTTTTTGAGCAACAATGTTTTTTTATTCCTAAGCCTTGTTAATTTCCTCCTGTTAGTTTCTTTCTCTGAGATCTTGAATAGTTTTCTACAGAACAGGTGAACATGGAAAAGTATGAAGAGCTTTTTAGATCCAACTTTTTCTGGGGGCTTTGAACACAAAAGCAAAGGTGACAAGAAGGTGGCATAAACTCTATTCCTCCACTAATTGTCTGGTTACACTTTATTTTAGCTCGACCTACAACAAATTGGGAACAGCATTTGGTCTGCAAATGAAATCAGGAGGCAAACTAACTGAAGAGCAAACTAAAACTTAAGGTGGGTCACTGTGGATTGTGGATTGGATTTCTAGAGGGCAGAGGCATGTGTGCACAAGCAATCCAAACAAACCTTCTAATCTTTTAGATAAATCTGAAGTTGTGAGATTCCCCGGTGCTCCAGTAGACTTTGCCAGCTAGGTCTAAGCCATGATCGTTGCAGCATGCCAGGCTCCCAGCAACATTTCTGTGGCTGAGAATGTAGAATATGTGCTGTAAGGTGTAAATGAAAGCTGCAACCCTCTGCAACAAAACAACCAAACAACGTGAAATTGGATTAAGACTCCACGTGAAAGCTTCACCATGGCCCACATTCTGATCAGGTAAATTTTTGGAACCAAATGAAGGCAGAAGAGAACACTCTTCCTGCATTGGACAGGAGTAGGCATTTACTATTGATTCCCAGAACTTACCACCATAATCCAAAGGATAGACCAGGAAGCAGTGTTATGTAGCATAGTCATGAGGAAAGTCTGCCAAGGGCTCAGATAGCCTCCATCAACCTATACTACAGGCTCAAGGACAGCTTCTATGATAAGACTATCGAACAGTTTCCATATACGATGAGATGGACTCTGACCTCTCACAGTCTACCTTGTTGTGACCTTGCACCTTATTGTCTACCTGCATTGTACTTCCTCTGTAGCTGTGACACTTTACTCTGTACTGTTATTGTTTT